>JAPXFY010003475.1:0-2500 GCA_030674185.1 Monoplex corrugatus
ATCGCCAACGCCTGCGGCCAGGGCCCCTGATGTGATGTTGTTTTAAAATTTAAATTCCCGGGGTTTGGGGAAATACTATTTTCTGTTTTCCCCTTTTTCCCCAAACCTTTGAAAGTAAAAAGGGGGTTTAAAGGGCCCCAAATCCTTTTTTACCCCCTTTTTTTTTGTTTGTTTGTTTGGGGTTATGGGGGGTTTTTGGCCCTTTTTTTTTTGTTTTTTGGGCCCCCCTTTTTTTTTTTTGTTTTTTGATTTTTGTTTGTTTCTTTTTTTTTTTGTTTGCTTTTTTTGGTTTGGGTTTTTTAAGTTTGTTTGTTGGGTTTTTTCCCTTTTTTTTTCTTGTTTGTTTGTTTGTTGTTTGTTTTGTTTTGCTTTTTTGTTTGTTTTTTTTTTTTGTTTGTTTGTTTGTTTGTTTTTTTGTTCGTTTTTTTTTCTTTTTGGGTTTTGTTTTTTGAGCGTTTTTTGGCGTTTTTAGTTTCACTTTTCGTTTTGTTTTTTTTGGGTTTTTGGGGGCGTTCGTTTTAAACGGGCTAGGTTTTTTTTTTTTTTTTTTTTTTTTCTTTTTTTTCCCTTTCCCCCCTTTTTTTTTTTCTTTTTTTTTTTTGTTTTTATTTTTTTTTTGTTCGTTCTGCCCGCTGTTTTACGGGCCTGTTGGCCGGGGAAAATTTTTAAAAACACCCCATGTCTCCCGTTTTGGGGGCCACTGAAATAAGGCGATATCTCTGCATTTGTGTTCAGCTGTTTGGTCTTTTGGGACGCAGGGGCCCGGGGGGGTTTGGGGGGCCTTTCAGTTTTGAACCTGCGGGGGTTAATTTGTACATCAAAGCCATTTGTGGCCGGTGCAAGTCCTTCGGGGACCACGCTGGTGTCTGGATTTTCTTTTTTGGGGGGGGGTTTGTGTGATTTTTTTCCCTTTTTGTTGTGGTTTGGGGGGTAAACCCCAGCGGGGTGCGCCCCCCCCGGCAGGGCCCCGGGGTTTTTTTCTGATTTTTTCCGGGGGGCTTTTTTTTGGGCCCGCTCGCCTCCCCTTATGTTTTGGTATTTTTGGGGAGGAAAATTTTTTATTCCCCAAAATTGATGTTTTTTTAAAACTATGGTTGTTTGGGGTATCTAAATTATATCATCATCACTTTAATTCTCTCTTCTCTCTCATATCCCCATCTTTTTTTATCGTCATCGTTCCAAGGGGGGGTTTGTCTAAGTTTAAATCCCCCCTCCCCCTCACTCATTCCCCCTTCATTTCACTCACCAAAAATTTTTAATAAAAAACCCAAAATCGTCAATCAATCAATCAATCAATCAAATCCATAATATTCGCAAATAGTTTGGGGTAGAGGCAAAAACTGCCTTTCCCCCCCCAAAAATTTTGCTTTTGGTTTTTGGCCCGGGGAAAGGGGCCCAAAAATTTTCCCTTTCCCCCCCAAGGGTCAGTTTTTTACTTTTTTCTATAAACAATCGATCAGTGTCTTTTAAAATTATCAATCAATAAATCAACCGTCGTCAATAAAATTTTTAAATAAACCCAAAACGTTTAAATTTTAAAAAAATAAAAAAATTTTGATTAACCCCCCCCTTTTGGATCAATAAATCAATCAATCAACCCAATTATCAATCAATGATAAAACGTTTTTAATTTTTTAAAAAAATCGATAAAATTTTGACCCAAAAAATCAATAAAAAAACCAATCAATCGGGTTAATCAATCAACCCAATCAGTCAATCATAAATTTAAATTTAAAAAAGACAAAAGGGGAAATACTAAGGTTTCTGTTTGGGCAGACGATAAGTCCCCAAAGTCCGGGGGTTTTGGGGGGGTGGGGCCCAATGTTTTTAAAATTTTCGCCCAATTGGGTTGGGGGAAGTTGGGAAGTAACATCTCCCCTTGTACCCCCCCATTTTTCGTCTCGCTGAAAAAAACCCCAAAAAAACCCCCTTCCCCTGAAGAGTGGGGGTTTTGGATTTTTATTGTTTATTGAAGTATTTACCCACCCCCGGGCCCATTTTTCTTTTCCCCCTTTTATAGTAATTTTATAATCCTTACCCCCCGTCTCTGTTTTCCCTGTAAACCACCCTTTTCGTCCCTCCCTCTCCCCAGTAAATTTTTCCCCCTTTTTTCCTCTGTTTTAAACCCCCCCTTTCCCTTTTTTCCCCCCCTCCACCCCTCCTCCCCCCAAACTTCCACCATTTTCGACACACCCTTTCAATCCCGGACCCCTCCTATTTCCATCGTTTTTCCGATTAATTTTACCATTTCCTTTTCATTCGAACCATCTTTTCCCCTCCATCCACCCAAATCCTTCCTCCGCCCTTTAAAACCATCCCCCAAACCCCCCTTCCGTCCGCCCGGGTCCGCCCCCCGCCCGCCCCCCCCTCCTCCCCCCCACCCCCATCCCCACCCCCCTACATCCCCCCTTTTTCCCCTCTAACCATCATTTGTCATTCATTGTCCCCCCCTTCCTCCGTCCGCCCCTTCATTCATTCCATCCTCCTTTCCATCCACCAC
>JAPXFY010003475.1:12500-15000 GCA_030674185.1 Monoplex corrugatus
TCCGTTTGGGGTCGAAAAAGTCAACAACAACGATTTTGCTAGGATTGATGGGAATCGAACGCACAACCTTCCACTCGTGAGTCCCTTGCCCTAACCACTTGCAGCACGACTACTGCTTGACCTTAAGAAAAGGTATACACGTGGTTCCATTTCATACGTAACAGAACTGATTTGGTTCGGATTTTACGTCGGCACCCACCTCAGGTGATATGGCAGACGGGGATAACCATCCAGGGAAGTGGAGGAAGGGGGACTTATCTAATCCTATACTGACACCACCAGAACAACAATGATGTTAAGATGGGACAGTGAGAAGGCCAGTTTTAATGTAGCGCACCCAAGGATTCGAACCCACAGCCATTAGCATGTGAATTCCACGCTCATCCAACTGAGCTACTGAGGCACGCATATCAAATCAAACGACTTACTCTTATTTAAAGAGAAAATTGGCAGAATGGTTCAGACGTTCGCCTGCCAACAACTAAACCTGAAGTTCCAAGAAATCCAAAACAAGTGTGACCACCCACGTTCAAGAAAACAGGAACCAGAAGAAAAAAAAGCATGAAAAAAGAATCAGAAAGCGCATTTAATACAACCAGACAAGACAGGCGTAGATTTTCGGCCAACTGGCCTTTGTCAAGTGTAAGATCACAAACGAACAAATACCAAATACAAAAATGAGGAAAAAAGACTGAAACTTCCCTGCTGCTTCGTCCAGTGTGAGAAAAGGACGACATTTTTTTTATTCTTTTTTCGTGTTTTTTTCTGGTTTCGAAGTCCCAAGATTCGTTTCCCATTCAGGCCTTGATGTTTCTTCCCAGTTTGACGGGAAAATTGAACTGAACGTCTAGTCCTTCCGAAGAGGAGGCAAAACGAGTCGGACCCGTGTCTTCTTGCCTGCGCACCCTAAAGATCCCACAGAAGTTGAAAATCGAGAAGAGCAGGGTATTCGCCCGGCTGCCCTGGTATAAAACACTGTAGAGACAGGTTGATTTCCCAGGTCCCTCCCCTTGAAAACCAATTAGCCTTCTTGCCATTCTGAAGTTTTGGTAAAAAAAAAAGGTGGCGCTGCACGCGGCGACTCGGTCTCAAAGGGGAGAGCAGCTCGAGTTTCACATGGTAAATCCATTGTGACAAAATGAAATGAATATAAATATGAATGTGAATATGAATATGAGTAAGGTGTGAGTGTTTTAGTCTGTGTACTGCAGATCAAGCCACTTGCTTTCTTCTGTACGTGGTTCCATCATTTATAAAGAGCAGAACAAATGTCTTACTCTCAGTTTGTACTGTTGTATAATCCATTACATGTAGCAGAGCAAATTATTTACTGTAATGTATACATGTACATTGTTCCACCACACCAGAGAGACAGACAGACAGATAAAATGACAGACAGGCAGACAGGCAGATAAATGGATAGATTAGATAAGACTAGGTTAGACTAGACTAGACTAGACTAGACTAGACTGGACTAGACTAGACTGGACTAGACTAGACTGGACTAGACTAGATAGATAGATAGATATACAGACGTCTGTCTATCTATCTATCTATCTATCTAGTCTAGACAGACAGATAGATAGATAGATAGACAGACAGACTGACAGATACATACATACATACATACATACATACATACATACATACATACATGCATAGATAGATAGATAGATAGATAGAGAGATAGAGAGATAGATAGATAGATAGATAGATAGATAGATAGAGAGATAGATAGATAGATAGATAGATAGATAGATAGATAGATAGATAGATAGATAGATAGATAGATAGATAGATAGATAGATAGATAGATAGATCAGACGAAACCACTTGCTCTAAGATGTACATGATGCCGTCATCAATCGATAGCAGGAAAAATTACTCACTGTCAGATATACACGTACACAGCTCCAATATCAGCACACATCAGCAAATAAAGACTTGACTTACTCTACGATGTATGTAGTTCCATTCTGCGAGTAGCAGTTGAGGGTGAAGTCCCCAAAGGTGTGAATGGCGTTAGCCTGTGATGGTGTTGTTGTCAAACTGCATTTTCCCTTTCTCTGTGTCCGTCCATTCGCCACGAAGATCGTCTGGAAACGTGCACTGGCCTCTGGCACCTGTCACAGACATGAGTTGTGTTTGGTATTTGTCTAAATGGGTTTATAAGAATCATAGGCATTGGTCATCATCGCCATCATCATGTGCCCTGCTGCATGGCTTTGGCGGTCATGGCCTCCCATATGAATCTACCTTTTGTAGCTGCAAGTTCATTTCCCACCCTTTCTGTTTTCATCCCCTCCGCAAATCCGTCCAATATTCTCTCCATGGGGTTTACCTAGAGCTCTTTTTTCCTCCAGCTTTCTTCTTGTGATTAGGTGCTCAAATTTCTCTTCCCTCATAAAATGTCCCATAAATGTTGTCTTTTCCTAATCTTCTTCATTAGTGTTCTTTTGTGTTTGCCTCTTTCAAGACTGTCTCGTCTGTTTTATTCGCT
>JAPXFY010003476.1:0-21654 GCA_030674185.1 Monoplex corrugatus
TTCTCACTATCACTAACATCCTATCCCTCTCTCACTTTCTGTTCTCAGTGTTGTGAGCACAGATAATGATTGATGGTGATGCATGTTTGGGCATTGTGAGTTTGTGATGAATTGTTTATATATTGCAGTTGTGTGTTGTGTGTGTGTGTGTGTGTGTGTGTGTGTGTGTGTGTGTGTGTGTGTGTGATGTGTGTGTGTGTGTGTGTATGTGCTGTGTGTGTGTGTGTGTGATGTGTGATGTGTGTGTGCATGTGTGTTGTGCATGTTGTGTGTGGTGTGGTGTGTGTGCTGTGTGTGATGTGCATGTGTGTGTGTGTTATGTGTGTGTGTGTGTGTGTGTAGTTGTGCATGTGTATGTGGTGTGTGTTGTGTGTGTGTGTGTGTGTGTGGTGTGTGTGTGTGTGTGTGTGTGTGTGTGTGTAATGTAGAAAAAATGTACAGCATACATAAGTGTGTGCACATAACTGAGTGTCTGATCGATCAATAATTTCTGTTTCAGGTCATCCTGCAGTTCCTGCACTATAACGACAACTCTGCCATGCCACCTCGTGGAGATCCTGCCTACGACCGCCTGTACAAGATCCGGCCAGTGGTGGACTACCTCCACAACAAGTTTCAGGAGGTCTACCAGCCACGGCAAGCAGTGTGCGTGGATGAAAGCCTGCTGCTGTGGAAAGGTAGGCTGATATTTCGCCAGTACATTCCCCTGAAACGTGCCAGGTTTGGCATAAAAATATACCTGTGCTGCAAGTCGGATGGTGGAGTAAAGGGAAGTGGTGGCTACTGCTACCGCTTCAAGGTTTACGCTGGCCGGGAAGACCCCATCAATGAGGTGCAGCCTGTTCTTCAGGCTGTCAATGCGGACAACCCACATTTGACAGTCAGTGAGAAAATGTGCTGTACCTGATAGCCCCACTTTTGGACAAAGGCTATCATGTCTACACTGACAATTGGTACAGCAGCCTCAGGCTGTACCTCTTCCTGCTGGAAAAGAATACCCTGGCCTGCGGCACAGTGAGGGAGAACCGGGGGATTCCACGGGAACTACATGACATCAGGTTGAACCCTGGACAATCTGTTGCACTGTGTGGTGATGGAAAGATTGTGGCCACCAAGTATCACAGCACCAAGGTGGTACACTTTCTATCATCAATCCATGGCCACGTGGAGGGCGCCATTCAAGACCGCAGGCAACGTGGAATCACCAGGCGGCCAGAGGCATCCACCCAGTACAACAAAAATATGGGTGGGGTCGACAAACAAGACCAGCTGCTTCACCCCTATGATTGTACCCGCAAATCCATGAAATGGACAAAGAAACTCTTTTTCCATTTCATGCAAATGGCGGCGTGCAACGCTTTTATCTTGAAGAAGCCAGCGGACAATTCGTGTAAAACTCTATTGAGTTTCCTCGAGTCCGTGATCACATCATGGATCTGGCCAGACCAAATGCCAGTGGTGGAGGAAAACAGATCCGATGATGAGGTCCGGCTTACTGCAAGGCACTTTATGTTCCCCCTTCCACCAACTCCAGCCAAGGCTCAGCCCACAAAGCCCTGCAGGGTGTGCAGGAAGAAACTGGGTGTCAGGCGTGACACCCGGTATCACTGCAAGTTCTGCCCCTCCAGACCTGGACTCTGTTATCCCCAGTGCTTCATGGACTACCATACGAAGTTCACATATTGGCAGTAATGGGGTGTACATATTTTAGTTTTTGTGGTGTTTGGTGTCTTTTTTTCTTACAGGTGTGGGGTTCTTTACTGCATTTTGAGTTGTTTTTTCCACTGTGAGGGATTGTATATAATATATTCTAGGGTGTGGGTTTTATCATGTATTCACTTGTGTAAACATATATGGGCCTTTTTCAAAAAATGTTGTAATTTCTGTCCCAGAGGTGAGATGGAGATGAGATAAGGGAAGGTGATGAAACTCTCTTTTCACGTTTAGTTTTTAGTGACGAAGCGACTTTCCATTTGAGCGGCACAGTCAATTGTCACAATGTGCGCATTTGGGGAACAGATCACCCACATGAAACTGTTGAGCATGAAAGAGATTCCCCTAAAGTGAACGTCTTCTGTGCTGTGTCTCAAGACAAGGTCTATGGTCCCTTTTTCTTTGAAGGAAACACCGTTACAGGACAAACCTATCTTGAAATGCTCCAAAACTGGCTATTCACTTTACTGCAAGCAGATTCGAATGACTTCATTTTTCAGCAAGATGGAGCACCCTGCTCTCGGGGTTAGAGCTTATCTGAATGAAAACGTGCCTCAGCGATGGATTGGGAGGAGAGGTGCTAAAGACCTTGCTCTCTGTGCTTGGCCTGCCAGATCCCCGGACCTCACTGTGTGTGACTTTTTCTTGTGGGGGTATGTTTAAAGACCAAGTTTATGTTCCACCACTTCCAGCAAGTATCGATGACTTGAAAGATCGAATAACAGCTGCAATCAACACGGTGGACCGTGACATGCTGAGGCGCGTTTGGGAGGAATTCTCATATCGGCTTGATGTTGTCCGCGCTGCCGGTGGTGGCCACATTGAGCACTTATAAAACATGAAATGAAACTTGAATGTATATACAACACATGTGTTCATGCTAGAGGTTTGTAATTTTTTTCGTTTTTGACACATCACGTGATGATTTTGGCGTATTCTTTTTGAAACACCCTGTATTCTTGGGTGTAGGTTTATCATGTATTCACTTGTGTAAACAATATGTGTATTTAGTAGAGAAAAGAAATCAGACAGAAACCCTGCAGAGTGTGCGGGCTGATTCAAAGGAGAGTGTGATTTTCGCCTCCTGGACTGTTTTCACTTGGACTGTGGTACCTCCGGTTTGTATGGATTACTACACAGAACATCTGCTGGCTGTTAGGCCGCTGGGCCATAGAAGTTCACGGTTCATGTTTCACGGTTCACGATTCACGTTTCACGTTCACGTGAACAGTCGGACCCTGGGCCATAGGATTTCACGCTTGGCTGTTCACGTGTTGCGCGCCAGTTCTGCTTTGACCGAGTAACCGTCAACATGGACTCTTCGGATGAAGAAGATTGCCTAATTCTGTTGCGACTAAGACGGAGGAAGACAAAAAGGCACAGAATTTGGAGTCGAGAGCACTTCCTTCTGAGAGAAACCCGTGGTGAATTCCACCGAACATTCCGTTATCTGCTTGACAATCCCGATGAAGAACTGTTTTTCAATTATACCAGGATGTCATACAGGACTTACGATGCCTTGAAGACCCTCATGCTGGAATATCTACAGCCAGGTCAAACAAACTGGAGAAAATCGATCGAAGCAGAACAAAAGCTCATCATTACTCTCAGGTTGGTACTTATTAATTTGGATAATGTGGTGTTGGTCGTAATCATCAAGGCTAGGGTAATTTGTCTAGTAGTCAGCGAGTCTACTTTTGAAAACGTTCAGACTGGGTGGTGAGACCACTCTTCTCTTGTGCTTACAAAGTTATATTTGTTTTCATTAAATTCAGTCTATAGATTTGTGTTGTCATAAACTCAGTCTTAATTTTTGTCAAAAGACATAGAATGACGACTTAAAGAAGAAGAAGAAGAAAAAGAAAAAGAAGTAGAAGCAGCTGGAATGTAATTAATTTATACGCACATAACATTTATTCCAACACACACACATTGAGACACACACACATACACATAGAGACAAACTCACTCACAAACACGCACGCACACACACACGCGCGGCGCAGCGCACGCACGCACGCACGCACGCACGACGCACGCGCCACACACACACACACACACACACACACACACCCACACACACACACACACACACACACACACACACACACACACACACACACACACACACACACACACACGTGTATAGAAAAAATACAAACAGGGACACCGTAAATATGTTTCTGAACGATTTAATGAGTATAGCACATTACAACGATACATGTTCTTGTGGTGATGACAGAGAAGAGTGTCAACATTGCCGCAATCAATGTTATGAAAGAATTTTACCAATTATGATAGGTAGGCAAGTTGTAGGTTTGTGATGGTGTTGGCGATGGTGTCGACATGGAACTGTTGTGGGGTGATTGAATTGGGATGAAGGAATGTTCGGATGATAGAGAAGAGTGTCCAGATTGGAATGAAAACTGTTGCTGTTGTGTTTTCTGAATGTGAAGGTTTTTCAACAGCTGCAGTGTTTGGAGCTGGAACTCCTGGAATTGCTCGTCATCGAGAGCATCTACCCGCGGCATGATGGAAGTGAAAAAACCCATCCGTGTAGATTCAGATTTCCTCTCAATTTTCTTTTTCAACAAGGACAGAGAAACAGAGGACGGCCACCTGCATCACTTGCTAGAAACATCACAAACATCAGTGGCAGGAAACTCCAGGAGGTGGTCAGACTTAGCCAAGATCGAGAGTGCTGGAGGCAGCATGTGAGGACATCATGTGCAGCGGCCAACACTGTTCCCGGTGACGCCGACGGGTGAGACGGGTGAGACCATTTATATGTGTTTACTTTTATACTCAGTACCTGTATTGTCATTTTCTCACTCAGCAACCATGCTTCTCCCCACCCCACCCCATCCCCTTGCCCCTTAAACAAGCATGGTTCATTGTAGTGATCATTATTATTATGTGTCTGTGTGTAGTTATTTTCTTTCAGGTTCAAGGAGCAGTTTCCAGTATTATTTAGTGGGGAAGGCAGCATGACAGGCACTTCCGAGACTGTAGAACTACTAGAAGAGGGTGGATCCAAGAGCTCAGCAGTTCCAGCCACCAGACCCACTGTCCCACTCAATGACCGGATATGCAACCAGGAAGTATGCATTTTTGAATCCTTTTCATTGTGATCTTGTCAGCTCTACATGCATTTAATTCTTTCATTTCCAAACCATAGTAGTACTAGTAGTAGTTGCTGCTGTTATACAGTGCATGTATACATGTGGATGGTTTATTCCTTTTGAGTTTACATGGTTTTGTCTGCAAATGACAAAGGGGTGTATCTGTGTGTCAGTCTGTCCATCATTTGATCATTATTATCTGTTTTATTGATGATACAGATATACACATTCATTCAGTTAAAAATGTGACACATTGAAAACTAGCTGTGACTGAAAAATTTTGTACCAAAAATATCAGTTCCTCGAAAGAGTGCTTTATCTTTGTTATGTGTATGTTGCGTGTCTATTAGTGTACCACTACCGGCAAGGACTAGTCCTTGCACTACCGGCTATATTGTATTATTGGAATTTTTTTTCTGTTTTGTAGGCTGCTGTCTTGGCTGTTATTGCAGAGCAGTCTTGGCCATTTGCTGCTGCACCAGTTCTCGTCGAGCTTGCTAAGAGCCTCGCAGCTGACCCTGAAGCTCTTTCAAAGCTGTCAATGGACAGGACCACGGCTGCATATAAGATGCAGTTTGGAGTTGCAAAGTCCTTCCATGAAAGAACCATTGACATTATGAAGAAACATAAATTTTCCCTCAATCTGGATGAAGCTACCAGCAAGAGTAGCACAGCTAGAGTCCTTACTATCCTTGTCAACTTTGTTGACCCAGTGAGCACAAAAGTCACCACACAACACCTGGTTTCACTGGAACTGATCCGAGTTGATTCTGAGAGTGTCTACAATGCTGTCGAAACATTCTTTGATTTCCACAAAATCCCATGGGAGAACTGCATGAGTGTGCTCATGGATTCTTGTGCTGTAATGCGTGGAACAAAGCAAGGCCTGGAAACAAAACTCAGGAGAAAGGCCCCACATCTGCTGAATATAGATGGTGATGTTTGTCACCACATTCACAATGCTACCAAAAAGTTTTGTGCACCATTTGATCACTGGGCTGAAGGACTGTTCAGTGATCTGTTCAGTGAGTTCCATTGGTCTGCAGTTAATCAAGATGCACTGAAAGAAATCTGTTTTGTCCTGGACAGTACATACACATCCCCACAAAACTATGTATTCCACAGATGGTTGTCATGTTACGATGCTGCACAACAAACCGTGTTGTTGCTGAGGCCACTGACTGTGTATACATTCTCCTTCTTGTCAAAGGAGGACAAAGCGCTGTATAGAGCAATAGTGGACAGCATTTGTCAGGACATCACCCCAGAAGGACGCAGGAAGTTGATAAGTCTGCAGTGTGATCTTGCTTCGAGAAGCAGAACCAAGGATGGTAAGGAAAGAGTGCGCAGACTGACAAACAAAATTTTTGTCCATCGCATGTGGAGCAAATCAGTACTTGGGATCTACATTTCTGCTTTGGCAGTCCTGAAAGTAGGTACCGGCAGGCTCAGTTTGCAACTGACAACTATGCTGCTCTGCCCCGGAAATGGCCACTTTTCCCCACATGTTTTCATTAAAACCAAACATTTTTCACCAAAGTGATGTATGTGACATTAAAGATCATTCTTTTGTCTTTTCAATGATGTCTTTCTTTTGCATGAGTGATGAATGTGTGATTTTTTACGATTTTTTGAAAACGGTCGAGTTTGCCGATTTCCTACCACCGTGACCGACTTTCTCGAAAACGTTATTTTGGGTCACTCGCTTCGCGTTCCACGCAGGGATTCCCCTTGCACTGAACATGTATAATGAAAACAGGAAATGCTTAGCGAGATCTTAAGCTTTATTTTGATACCAAAAAGTTTATAAATTATTAAAATGAAGGGTCCGAAATCAAGGAGAGAAGATTTCAAAGTCATTTTTTTCCACACTAAACGTTAAAAAAAACCCTGTCATCGAGGTATTCAAACGAAAGAGCGAAGTTTCCTCTTTTGTTTGGTATGCAAATTAACTCGGTGACGTCAACGGGGAAATCCTGCTGACCAATGAAAAGCGGTCACCCATAAGCCTCTTGCATTCCCATACACTCGCCCAGTGCAACAATGGCAGCTAGTAGCGGCAAGACGAACGCGGTCAATTTTCTCAAACAACATCGAAGCTATATCGCTAAGCAATGCCTTAGAATTACTTGAATCAACTTTTAAGACAGTACTGTATTATTTTAAAGCAGTAGGTATGGCTAGATTGAATAAGAAAGATCGAAATATCGATCGACATGTCAAAGGTTGGAATGTTTTGTTACTGATGGACTCGCGATCTTGAAAGTTCACACGAAGTGTGTGATTTGAAGTAAAAGCTTCGACAGTTGCTCTTCATTTGCTTTGTAACTTTACAGTCATATCAAACAAACATTCGTTCAGACTCTAATTTAATTATATGTGTGATAGTTAAGCGAAAGGGTGGAAAAACTTTGCTAAATTTCGAGATGATTTTTGACAAGGGAGATAATCGCTAATGTTGACATCAGTTGATGTGTGTAACTTTCGTTCTGATAACGCAGGTATTGCATTGATTATTGTTTTCTTGTTAGTTTTGAGCTATTTTCTTTTCTTTTTGTATTAAAGAACATTTCGAATGAAGATTAAAAAGGATTTCTGCTTAGATTTTTTTTTTTAATTTATAGATGTAGGCCTACTATTTGCAGTTAATTGGTGTGTGTGTGTGTGTGTGTGTGTGTGTGTGTGTGTGTGTGTGTGTGTGTGTGTGTGTGTGTGTGTGTGTGTGTGTGTGTGTGTGTGTGTGTGTGTTTTAAACAAATATTTGAGGCTTGTTTGAGTTTATACTGACATACTAGTACAACACACAGAGGATAATACGAATTTTATAACCAACAGTTAAGAAATAAAATAGATTATGAATATGCTATTTGAAAAATAAAGGAAAATAAAATTGAAATTTTTAAGAATAATATTTAATTATTAATAATAAAAGTGAAGATTACAAATTCATTTGAAGTTAGTAATCAGAACATGATTTAATACTTTATCATTCTTTGAACCACAGCTAAATTCATATAATTGCTATTCTATCTCTTCTGAGGCTACTTCTCACTACGAAGACCTGCAGGCAGCATTCCTTGCTACTGGTCGAGGCAGGAGAAAGAGTATTGCTAGAACCCTGATCAGTAACAGAATATTGCTTCAAGATTTTTTGCTGAAAGAAGATGGAAACAAAACCTGGAAGGAAACAGAAGCATTCCTCCAAAAGACTGCTGACAGGGATGATATCCCAGAAAATAGACTGAGAACTTTGACTGAAAAATCACTGCGTGAGCTGGAAAAACTTTCACCTGACAGTGAAGACTTTGGAAAGCAAGCCGGCATTGAAGAGAAAAGACATCAACAAAAATTCGACATCATAGAACGTCTCAAACCTCACAGTGGGCCCTGTAACGACAGCACAGATGTCAAGCGTCTCTTGACAACCTACAGAAAGAAGGGGAAACGCCGTCAAGCTGTTCAAGCAGAGTTGCAGTACCATTCTGTGATTCTTGAAAAAAAATCACCTCTCCTTCATGTGTCCAAAAAACTGCCTCAGTTGGTTCTAAATTTGAAACAGTTCCTTGGAATCTCCTTGGAATCTGATTCTGAGGCCGATTTGGACTCTGACAGAGGCACTGAAGATGATGGTCCTCCCAGAAAAAGGAGACGTGTTGAGTCTGCCGAGTCTGCATCAGATGACAGTGACCCCAATATTGACAACAGCAACACAAGTGATCCAGAGGAAGAGCATCCCAACTCACCTGACCCTTGCCTTTCCTTCTCTGAAAAAGACTTCAACTTTACCTTCAATGACATCAACACTGGGACAGTTGTAGCCATTTGTGATGAGGAGGACTGGTTTATAAGGGAAGTTGAAGAAAAGTCCAACACTGATCCCACCACAGCTGTTGTCAGTTTTATGGCCAGGTCAAGGACTACTCTAAGAGGTTAGAGTAGTCCTTGGGCCAGGTGTAAAAACAAACGCACACTGTACAAGTGGCCACTGTCATCAGATAAGAGCTGCATTGATGAAAAGTTTGTGATTGCTGCAGACTTCAGCATGACAACTTCTAATGGCAGATTTTGGACGTTGTCAGAAAAAGATCTTCACATCATCAGTTGCAAATTCCAAGTTTACAGGCAGCTATTCTTTTCTTGAGAGTAGTCACTTCTGACCTGCAGAGAGACTCAAGCTGTAGACTGTTTGGCAGTAAAAAGTACAATCATGCTTTACCTTCATATCATAGGGACATTGTGTTGAGGATGGGAGATGGCTAACTTGCAGGTGGGTATGAAAGGGGGCGGGCAGGTGGGGAGGGGGTGGGACAAAAGTGAAAAAAAAATATTGCTCTAAATAGTGCATTCATGCACCCCATTTGAAAGATCTTTACAAAATATTAACTCACTCCCCGCGAACCACTGCGATCGCAGTGGTCTCGTACACACCACTTGCACACGAACCACTGCGATCGCAGTTTCCGACTTTCGGATTTTTTTAGAACAATGACGTCAACTTTTGTACAAAAATAGAGTGATGGCTCTCAAGCTTAACCAATCGTCTGCCAGATCCCAAACCAGTATCAGTTTGTCTGCTATAGAATGACAAAGCGAAGTTTGATTTCGTACCCACTTGGTCGGTGTCGTTTTTCATAACAACAATGGCGTCTGCAAGTTCAACGCGTGAGGAGAGACAGCAGAGACATCGACGTTTCACGACTCGAGAAGTAATTGAAATGTTACAAACTCCTGGATCAGACGTAGAAGAGGATGAGGAAGACAGTGAGAGTGATTTTATCGCTGAACAGTCTGAGACTGGTGAGTCTGACAGTAGTTTTGAGGCCGGTGCAGAAGAAGAGGAGGAGGGGGGTGGTGAGGCTAGTAGTAGCTCAAGTGACGAAGCTATACGGGTTGACGGCAGACAAGTGACTGGAGAGGAGGTTCTAGAATTGTTGAGGAAGGAATGGCACCAAGATTTTTTCATGTTTCCGTGTATTCCTGACTACTCTGGCCAGAACACAGAGGGACTTCGTTTGGAAAACATGGCAGGCCACGCCCCTCTCGATTTCTTTGATCAGATTTTTGACAACGAGTTTTTAGGTCATATCGTTACAGAGACCAATCGCTATGCCCAAGAAAATCTTGCTACCAGAGGTGTGTTATCACCTAGAAGTATTTTTCACCAGTGGAAAAACATTACACAGAGAGATTTGATTGGGTTTTTTTCCATCTTGGTGCACATGGGACTGCTACATAAGCCTGAAGTGTCAGACTATTGGTCTATGAACCCAATTCTGCAAACTTCATTTGCAAAAGCTATAATGAGCCGGGACAAGTTCCAGCTCATCTTGGCCATGTTGCATGTTAGCAACAATGCAGACTTCATTCCTAGGGGCAGACCAGGCCACAACCCACTGCAGAAGATCCAGCCTGTCTACAGCCATCTCCGCCGCAAGTTCAGGGAACTTTATGTGCCTGGAGAAAATGTGTGCATAGATGAGGCTATGTGTCCTTGGAGGGGCAAGGTAGGCTTTCGTGTCTACATGAAGAACAAGCCTGTTCGCTGGGGCATGAAGTTGTATGAGCTGTGCGAGTCGAGTTCAGCTTATGTATATGACTTCGAGATCTTTGCAGCAGACCCTCAAATCAGTAACAAACCGGTGGATGTGGTCATGAGGCTGGCAGAACCGTTGCTGAATGAAGGGCGCAGTATGTATGTTGACAATTACTACTGCTGCCCTGAGCTGGCTGACAAACTGGTGGAAAAGGACACACACTGCGTGGGTACAGTACGTTCCAACCGCATCGGCCTGCCGAAACATGAAATTCAAGCACCTGTCGAGCGCGGCACAGTTCGAGCATTCCGACAAGGTATGTGTATACAATTTTATTGTGCTCTTTTTATTGATTAGTCTGTTTTATTTTTATTATATATCATGTTTTTTATTGATGAGTTTAGTTTATTTCTATTACATATTATGTTTATTACATTATATTATATTTCATTATATTTTATTACATTTTCTTTTCAGAACTGCAACTGAAGATGCCGACAACTAAATTCTCATTTTTGTTGTTTGTTGTTGTTGTTGGTTTTTTGTTGTTGTATAACTGAATACATATACAATACAATTTATAATAATAAATAAACAGGTGTCTATCCCTCACATTGGTATGTTTCTGTGTGTAATCAGTGTGTGAACATTTGAAATATTCTGACACTGAGCATTATAGTAGTAGTAGACTCAGCTGAATTGATGTTGAATTGAAGTTTATGTATTGTCTGTTTTAGCATTTTCAATCTGTCAGTGTGCTTCACAGACCATGATACTGCTAATATTTTCTTTGCATTTTCAGAATTTTCAAGATTATTTAGCTGAAAGCTGCTGTGATGAGGACCAATGTGTGTGGTGTCATTTCATGTATCAATAAATATCATAAATCAAAACTCTATGATCAGATAAGACATTTTTATCTCTGACAGCTTACATGTTGCTTTCTGTTGTAGGTGGAGTCAGTGTCCTCAAGTGGATGGACAAGAAACCAGTCCACCTGATCACCACAAAGATGGACCCGACAGAAATGAAAGAGGTGGTGTCACGCAGCGGGAGAAAAAACAAGCCTGTGGCAGTCCAGGACTACATCCAGAACATGGCAGGTGTGGATAAGAGTGACCAGCTGATGGCATACATGCCTCTAAACAGGAAGACCATGAAGTGGTGGAAGAAACTTTTCTTCCATTTGTTTACGCTGTCCCTGATTCAGGCATACATTTTACACAACAAAATTTCACCGCATTGAGGGGCAGCGTAAGTTTTCACTCAAGAAGTTTGTGGTGGCTGTGGGCAATGCTCTTGCAGAGAGATACCACAGCACTCCTGCAGCTGCTCCTGTCCCTGTTCCTGCTGCTGTGCCAGTTGCTGGTCCTTCTACTGCACCTGTTGCTGGTCCTTCTGCTGCACCTGTTGCTGGTCCTTCTGCTGCACCTGTTGCTGGTCCTTCTGCTGCACCTGTTGCTGGTCCTCCTGCTGCGCCTGCTGTTCTACCCCCGACATGCTCCTGCTCCTCCCATGCCTACACCGGAGACCCGCCTGGCTGGTGGACATTACCCCAGTCGGATTGGCCAGTACCAAACTGGCAGAACCAAATTCAGGGATTGTTTTGTGTGCACTGCGCGGGCTGCACGCCAACCTGATGTTGCGAAGCGACGCCAGACACCAAACTGCTGTGAAAAGTGTGGGAAAGCACTCTGTGTGGACAAGCCAGCCTGGGGGAAGGATATTTCCTGTTTTCAGGTGTACCACACAATAAAAAACTATACAGACTATTGACAAACTGAATAACTCTTGTGTTAGTAAGTGTTAGGTTTCTCTGGATATTTTTTTCTGTGTGGGGGTCAACTTACGTAAGTACATATGTGTATTCCTTGGCCTGTTTACTTGTCAGTGGTGTGAAAACTGTAAGTACATGTTTTTTCATGGTTTGTGTTGTATTTGTGTGAACAAAAACATTCTCTGGACCAGCCTAGTCTTCATTATGTGGAGTGACACTCCTGCGGTCTGCATAATTTTGATACCAGAAAAAGGGTCATTTATACCTCCCATCTAAATCAGACATTTTTCACATGAAACACTTGAAACTTTGCACTGTAGTGCACCAACATGTCAACAATAAATCCTTAAATTTTCATGTATTTGTGTGGAGTATTTTTTTTTTAATGATTTTTGTTCTAACCAATACAAATGGCCAGTATACAGAAGCAAACATAGGAAAAATCCCCCCGTGGGGAGTGAGTTAAAGTTACAATTTAAATCATTCAAATCGGACAAAAATTGCTCGAACAGCATGCAAAAGAAGTTTTGCGCTCACGGACGCCCCTCATTTTGGCGTGATAGTCCATGTTTGGCTCAAGTTTACACATAAACTAGTTCACCAAGATGCCTGGAAAACAATAGGCTCTCATAACTTGTTGCTAGTAAGCATTCTGCCAATTCTGAGCTGTCTATGTAAGATAGTTTTCAGATGACAAGCATCCAAAGTAGGGCTTGTGTGAAAAATGCCAATTTTCCCCGAAAATGATATAATTTTTAGCGTCACGTTTTATGCAATATCTCAGGTTCTAATGAAGATAGAGACCTTTTTTTTTTTGCACTGTGTTCAGTTTCTTGCTCTCTTTCCACCTATGTTAATTTAATTAATCAATAATGTATTTTTAATTTTGGCCTGCCGGTACCTACTGAAAGAGTATGTCTGCTTATTTCAGTCAGATGAGTGTAAGGTACATATGCTCCATGACAGTCAGATGAATGTGTTCAAACGCTTCCTTGCTATGTTCGTGAAGCCACAGGTTTTCAGTAGACTGGGACCAGAACAGATCACAGACACAAAACGGCTTTCAGTCAACGCAGAAGAGAACCTCCTGTCATTACATGAGATGCATACGGGCAGTTATGCACAGAAAGAGCTGTCAGCACTGCGAGCTAAAGACAAGCTGATCCTTTTATTTTTGGAGACAGCCCAGAAAGGTTTTATTGGCTGTGGAGAGTACCTTCAAAGGAAGCTGCCCATCAATAATAATGTTTTAAAGTCCATGGCTGCACTTGATCCAGAAAGTGAGCACTGTCACAATTCAGTGCAAAAGTGCTTAAAAGAACTGCCTGCCATTGCTTCAAATATTCTAAATTTGACAAAAGAAGAGGCACTGCAGTGCTCGAATGCTGATGAGATGGAGGCAAAAGAGAGGGAGAAGAAGGATCTGTACTGCCAACAGGTTGATATGTTCTGCACGTCCCAAAATCTGCCACCAGGCAGAGTCAAAGACAAACCTGCTGAAGTAGACGAGTGGTGGGCTGCAGTCAAGAAAACCGGCAAGTACCAGCTCCTGTACAACATGGCATCAGCCCTGCTGACATGCTTCCATGGACCCAAGGTGGAGTCCTCTTTCAATCTAATGGGAGACATGGACAAAAGATCCTCAAGACTGAAAGTAGACAGGTTGGCTGCTTTTCAGACAGTGAAATATGCTCTCAAGGCCAGCAGGAAGTCTGCTGTGCAGTCATTCGCCAGAAAAGACAAGTTGCACACACCTGTCAACATAAACCTGTGCAGGCTGATGAGAGGAGCTCATGCAAAATATGTGGAACAGCAAAAGAAGCAGCAGGAAGAAAAAGAGGCCAAGCGAGTTGCACTTTCTATGAAAAAACAGGACATACTCAGTAAGCAACAGGCCAAGGCAAAGCTGGTAGAAGCAGAAAAACGGGCAAGACAAGCACACAGAAGAGTCATGCTACAAAGATTACGAGAGCTGTCCAAAAAGAGAAAAGCAGACAGAGAAACAGGAGGTTCCAACTCTAAAAGGGCAAAGCTGTCTGAGTAATGAAGATAGTTTGCTGATCAAGAAACAAGAGATTTGAGACATGTATTATATAATATACTGAACTGCAGTGTGAATGTTATCCTGGGGAAATTCTATTCCTGCCATTTGGAACTGATCCACTTTGATACTTGAAGTGTGATGAACTTCTTTTGTTTCAGCGACATTACACTAGTAATTTCAGTTTGTTTCCAAAAACCTAAAGTCTAGTAGATCTGCAGTGTAACCTGACAAACAGTAACAGTTATGTGTGCTTACCTGTGTGGAATACAAGTTAGCCTCAACAGGAACTACTGCAGAGTGACATTTTTTCTTGGAAAATCTTCTGCTACCATCATTTGGGACTGACACAGTTTGATTTTTTAAGTGTGATAGTTTAGTCGCATTTCGCTGCTGCTTTCAATTTACCTACCAAGGAACTGAAGTCATCTACAGTGTAACAGATGTGGTCTGTTGCTTTGTTTTGCCTGTGTCTTGAACAGGGCGGACTCTCTCAGTGTCATTCTCACTGATTCTTGTGGAGGTACAGGAATCCAGTTTGCATGTCAGCAACTTTTCTGTGAGTATGGTTTTAGGCACTGCTGTTTGTACTGTTATGAATATATAGAATGTCTAGAAGTAAAGCTGTGTTTACTTACGTTTCAGTGCCAGTTCTGGGTGACTAAATCACAATAACCCTTCAGCTTCAGGGGGCTTCGACCCCTCACCCCCACAGGGGCGTTGCCCCTTGACCCCACTGGGGACCTTCTGCGGCCCCCAGATCCCGCACTTTTTTCAGTAAAAATGACATTTTCAGAATCCCATGTCTGATCACTATATGCACCCCCCCTCTTCCTCTCTAACAGTTCTTTTTTCAATTCTCCTGGCTCCTACTGATCACTTGAGCACCCAGGCTCCACAATGCATTTATTTTTTCCCGTTGGGCTTGGGATAAACTTATTCTACCTCGTGCTGCAACACTGCCACGCCCACCCCTCCGACTAGAATCACGAACATTGACTGATCTTGAAGTCGACGGTGTGTCATTCAACAACGTATCAATGTCAACACTCCTCCACTATCTGACTCACTTTCTGCCTCGCTTCCTGGCTGATATTCCTCAGAATCTTCTTCATCTAACTCCACCCACTCGTCTTCACTAGCAGGATCCATGATTACTTCTTCCGCCATCGTCAAAACTTTCACACAACTTTCAAAAACTTTGAAAACTTACTTGAAAACGATCGATTGCTAGTGCAAATGGCGTCAAATGTGAGGTAAACAATTCGAGAGTAACTTCCCTTGGCTCTCTAATCCAATCAGTCTTTCCTTATTATGATAGCAGACGACACGACCTAACTGGTGCAAACAGGGGATCCACGTTCGCGGCCTGTCAGTAGCAGTCTGTACGCACGGGGATCCCCCGTTCGCGGTACAAAATGTGTTAAAGAGGTCTGTGACATTGTTGGGGTTACATTTTCAGTGCCCGAACGGTTTTTGAGTCACAGGTGGTTGTCAGCTTATGATGTCAGCCTTTCTGCTTTGTGTTTGTGGGAAGCTGAAGAAAAGAGAAAATTTGCCTCTGTTTATACACATAGCCTTGAATCATGTGAGGTCGGTTTGGCTGCCAGAGAAAGACTGGGAGACATTCATAGCATTCTTGCCAAAAAAAAGATGACAGCTGATGGCATCATTCGAAAGCAGATTGTTCTGAAACGTTTGTTTGAGCAGAGAGAAAAAACATGCTTTTTGTTAGTTAAACATCTATTCTGCTGTTTTGAGAGAAATGAAAGTCTTTGTGATGCAATTTCAAGGAAAGGATCCTATGTTGCATGTGTTGCATGACAAAATTGTGGAACTTTACAAGGGATTTCTATCATGTTATGTGAAGCCAGATGTCCTAAAAACACAGAAGATGAAAAAGTTAAAGAACATTGATGTTGGACTTGCATCCAATATGCTGTCCTATGACCTTGTCTACACTGGTGTTTTGGGGAAACGCACACTGAAGAAGATGGAGAAGACCGAGGCTCATGATCTAAAAAAACAGCTTGTAAGGGCGTATGTGGCAGCAGCTCGGTCTTTGCAGAAGAAGCTTCCTCTCACTAATAGTCTCTTGATAGCAGTTTCTTCTTTGGATCCAGCTTCCAGAGGATCAAGTGATGCCTTGAAACATATGCTTCATCTTTTAGAGCTGGTTCCTCATCTTTTCAAGAGATGAGGAAAAGGAAGCGTATGATAAAGAGGTCAGACTCTTTCACACAGGATCTCCTCAAAAACTTGTAGAAGGACAAAGGATCGATGAGTGGTGGTGGCGCCAAGACCAGTTTCCTACTCTGCGTGGATTCGCCTGCAACCTCCTGGTCTGTTTTCATGGTCCCCAAGTGGAGATCTGTTTCAGCTTAATGGGCAGTGTGTTGGATGCCAGATCTGGCAACATGAAGATCTCTACTATGAGTGCCTATCAGACTGTAAAGTATGCCCTTCAAGCTGAAGAAAAAAACTCTGGCACACTTTTTGGCAGAAAAGGCATTGAAAAGGATCCAATTTTTCCAGGACTTGTCAATAAAATCCAGACATCTTCTAAAAGGTATAGAGATGAAATTGCTGATGAAGCAGAGGAGAGAGTTGCAAAAAGGAAAGCTCTTGACATTGATGGTGTGCCATTTTCTAAGCGTGAATGTAAAGAGACAATTTTGCAGGCCCAGATTCATGCCAAAGAAGAGCACCATAAGAAACTAACGAAACAAGCTGGACAAAAACAGTGACTGTGATGATATCAAGTAGCAGAGTTCGTAGGGTCCTTGCAGGTGCTTATAGGTTTGTACATTTGGGGTCAGAGGTCACAAGGCCTTGCAAGTGCTTAGATTTGGTGATTAGTCCTTGTAAATGAAAGTGGAGTCCTTATAGAAATATGTGAGTGCTTATAAGTACTTATATTTTGCAAAATATGGGTCCCAAAAATGTGTAATGTGGAAATAAAAACACAGGAAATAAAAACACCCGGGAAAAATCTTCACTGGAAATGTCCTCTCAATCGCTCTCGGCCATTTCTTTAGCAGACGACAGCCATGTAATAATTAAACTACTGGAGTTACTTCCCCTGACCGATATCCGCCATCTTTGAAAAGTGGCAAACCTGTGCAAAATGCCTGGAAAGTGTCGATTCCAAGATCGCTGGCTCAAGGATCGTGCCTACAAAGATTGGATTCTCCGTGAGAAGGACCCATGCTCAGCAAGATGCACCTTCTGCTGCAAAACTTTAAATGTTGCTGCAATGGGCGAAGCCGCACTTCGGTACCATGTGAAGACCGACCGACACAAGAAGAACCAAGAGAGAGTCGAGTCCGACAGACGGTGCAGTGTCACAGAATTTTTTACAGCCACACCCAGTCAGAAAACGCAGGCTGAGTCGAACGAAGGTGATGCTACCATTGCTTCAACCAGTTCAGCAACTGCCAGACCATCAAGTTCCATGAGTGGATACACCATCAGTAATGAGAGACTGAAGGCTGAAATTCTCTGGACCTTGAAATCGGCAGAGTCTCACTACAGTTGCAGATCATCAGAAGGAGTGGCAGACTTATTTCGTCTAATGTTTCCTGACAGTGAGATAGCATCACAGTTCAAGTGTGGGGAGACAAAGTGCAGGTATCTTTTGACCTTCGGCATTGCTCCCCATTTCTCTCAGCTGCTACGTGGGACTGTCAGAGCTTCAGATGGATTTGTTCTCCTGTTTGACGAATCTCTAAATCACAAGACCCAGAAGAAACAAATGGACTTTCATGTTCGTTTCTGGAATGACAGCCACAAAGTTCAGACACGTTTTCTCACTTCAGAATTCTTAGGGCATGCCACTGCTGTTGATCTGCAAGATAAATTCCATGCAGTGATCAATGAATTTGGACTGAAGCTTTCTGACATGTTGCAAATTTCTATGGACGGCCCCAATGTCAACCTGAATTTGATGGAACGCATGAATTGTGAAATGGTAGACAACCACAGTGTAGGTCTACTTCGAGTTGGCAGCTGTGGCCTACACACCGTCCACAATGCTTTTCGAAGTGGCTGTGAGGCATCACATTGGGACATAGAATCATTTCTTTCTGCTACCTACACTCTGTTCAAAGACAGTCCTGCAAGGCGTGAAGATTATATCAGTGTTACTGGTTCTACCTCCTTTCCACCTAAGTTCTGCTCACACCGTTGGCTGGAAAACAAGTCTGTGACAAGCAAAGTGATTGATTTACTCCCAAACCTTGAGATGTATGTGAAAGCAGTCGCTGAAAAGAAAATCACTTTGCCAAGGAACAAGAGTTTTGAAATTCTTAAAGCAGGTGTCCTGTCCACTCCTTTGCTTTCATGTCGCTTGGCATTTTTCAACTCTGTTGCTACTCAGCTGGAACCATTTCTGAAGAAGTACCAGGCAGATAAACCTCTTATTCCTTTCCTTTGTGATGATCTCAAGGCAGCTCTTAAAGGACTCCTAGATCGTTTCATCAAAGAAGATGTTCTCAAACAGTGTACTACTGCCCAGAAATTGATTCAGATTGACATCAAAGACACTGCCAATCAAGTGAACCTGAACAAAGTGGAGCTTGGTTTCCAGACAGATCGGCTTCTTTTCAAAGCAAAGAGATTGCCTTCAGTCAGTGATGGTGCTGTGAAAGACTTCAGAGCTGAATGCAGAGTTCTTGATTGCAGTTGCAGTGAAAATATCCGAAAAGTCCCCTCTCAAGTATTCGCTGGTTAGAAACCCGTCTTGCCTTCACCCAAACACCTTGGAAAACAAAAGCGCCTCCAAAGCAAAAATGAAGCGAGTGCTACAGTGCATGCAAGAGGCCAAGAGGATCTCTGATGCATCATGTGACCAGGTTCTCCCGGAGTATTCTTTGTTTCTGGACAGTGCTGAAGTTCTGCAGGGTGCAAAGAACTTTGATCCTGAGACTGAGAGAGTAGATGCTTGGTTTTTTGCTGCACTGTCTGACAAAACTGACTTTCAGCTTCTTTGGTCCACCATTAGAAAGTTGCTGCTGCTTTCTCATGGACAAGCCACAGTTGAGAGGGGATTCTCATACAACAAAGAGACAGTTGCTGACAATCTGAGTGAAACTGCTTAGAAGGCTCGCAGAATGGTGATTGATCACATGAAGAGTGTAGGGGGACTTCAAAGCATTCAGATCACCAAGGAACTGGTTGTCTCTGCAGCTGGTGCTTATGGCAGGTATGAGAGGTACCTGATAGAGCAAAAGAGCCAGAAAGAGAATGAGGAGAGGGGCTTGAGAAGGAAGCGCATGGAAGAGGAACTTGGTACCCTCAAAAAGAAGCTGAAGACTGTCCATGATGAAGAGCGCTCCCTTCTGCAGTCTGCAGACCGGCTAAGCTTCCAGGCTCAAGAACAGAGAAGTTTTACTCTTGTGGAACGGTCAAATCACTTGAGGCTGACTGCAAAGGACAAGAAGGAAGAAGCAGGAAAACTGGAAGAAAACATTCAGAGACTGCAAGTTGACCTGAAAAAAAATTGCTGACATTTTGGAGTGTATCACATGTAGCTTGTTTTTCCCCAATGGGAAGTGAACTTTGACAATTTTTTTTTTATTTTGTTGACATTGATTTGATTTGGGGACTTATGTTCGTACTAGACCTTGTGTTAGAATTGGACAGACAGCTTGAGTCAACACCACGTCCAGTGATTTGGCCTGTGGATATGTCAGTATTGGACAGACAGCTTGAGTCAACACCAGTGATTTGGCTGTGGATGTCAGTATTGGACAGACAGCTTGAGTCAACACCAGTGATTTGGCCTGTGGACAAGAGGTAACAGAGGGATGCTTTCGATCTAGGTAAGCGTTGTTGAATATTTTTTTGGCCTTAAAAAATATGAAAATGGTCCTTGCAAGTCCTTAAAATGGTCCTTGCAAGTCCTTATAAGGTCCTTAGTTTGCACTTGCTCTGATCCCTGGGAACCCTGAGTAGGATTCATCCTCAGTGGTTTCTTCTTCCCAATGGTAGTTTGCTTTATTCAAAATAAGTCTTCATGGATCTGTTTTACAGCTTTTCACTGGAAGAGTGTTAGCTGTGTGTTCACATGGACCTGACCAAAGTAGATTGTCAATCTGTGCAACTTTTTTTTTTTAAAAGTCAGCTGTAAAAGGTAATATGAACTTACTTTTTGGCTCTCCTGTATTCATAGAACAAGTTTTGATGTACTCAGAAGCAGTCTTCAAAATGTGTAGGATGGCAATGTCACTAGATTAACTTGGGTCTTTTTTTTCCAGAAATTCAAATGTGCAGTGACACTGATAAGATTGTGAAAACATCCTTGCTTATTGTAACATATGGTATATAGTTGGGTAGAGAACTGTTACAAAACACTACTTCCCAGTACTGAACCCACCTGACTTCCAGTTAAACACTAGTCAAGTGTGACCATTTGCTGAAAATGATGTGCCTGATATCCCCGCAATGCTCGTGAACTCTTTCTGGCCAGTGGGACTTGGAGACACTTTGGCTGTTGAGGGTATGTCTTTGCCTGTATCGTTTGTAAAACTGTGTTGTGTATATATACTGACCAACCTGAATTCACCTGCTAATGTGGATCATGGTTATGGAACCCCTGTAGATGATGTCCATAAATTCCCAGCATAACTCGTGGTCTCTTTCTGGTCACTGGGATAAAAAGATACTTTTGCTGTTAAGGGTATGTCTTTGCCTGCATCTTTAGTAAGACTTTGTAGGTATGCTTGGATGGCTGTGCCTTTGAAGAAATTCATTCATGATCCGTGCACTATGTTTCTCATTTATAATTGTTGCTTTTAGCGTAGGAAAATTATTTTCCTTGATATAAAATAGACTTATTTAAAGTGCATAAGCTTCAGATTTTCATCTTAAAAGTACATGCCAAAATGCAATAGATTGCACCATTTTTATTCTAAATATTACAATTTTTTCCGGGGGAGCATGCCCCCGGACCCCCCTAGATTTCCTATTTTTTTACTTGCCCACAATCACATACATCCCTGGAGTACTTCATTGTACGCACAATGCAAAAAATGATTCCTTGAAAAAAAAAAAAGGTAATAGGTACTCAAAAGTCTTCATTGGGCTCTATCCGCCCGGCTGAGTAGGCCTGGAATTTCACCATCTTTCCCAACGCATATCTTGAACTTCCCTCTTGTTGAAAAAAATTAATCTATTCTGGAATCCTTGTTGGACGTTTATTCTTTCAGTGTATATCATTTTTAAGTGCATTGGAATAGTTTAAGTTGTTGAAATTTACCGATTAACCCTTATCGCCCCGACGCGGCCGAAAGCATCCGGTAAAATTTCGTACCGTTAAACCCCAAAGCGTCCGAAAGCGGCCGCCAGACACATGGTTGCTATGGACGCAGCCATAGCCGTTTACATAAACGAGAATCTCGTGAACGTGAAAGCCTCGTTTTCGCTACTTCCCGCCGTGTCGTCTGCTGTTTACTGAATCGAAATCGG
>JAPXFY010003477.1:0-21643 GCA_030674185.1 Monoplex corrugatus
AATAAAATTCTGTGTCAACCAAGCCAAAAAAAAAATACACCAAATGTTTGTAGGGACTTTTACGGGCCCCCCTCAATGACGTTCCATAAAGAGGGGAACTCGCTGTGTGGGCCTATCTTCCTAAAGACCCCCACACCTCAAACCCAGGGGAAAAACACTAGGGGAACAAAAATTCCATTTTAATTTGTTTTTTAAAGGGGTCAAACCCCAAAACTTCCCCGTCGTAATCTCCCTATTGGAAAAAATTTCAGTTGGTCTTCAAACACCAGGGGAAACTTATAGTAATACATGGCTGAATACTACAGTTTTCTCCCGAAGTAAAGCTAGGGAAATTTTAAGATTTAAACCCACCGCATTTTTACTTTTTTTCTCTTTTTTGACTTCTTCCAAATATCTGTCTAGTTTTAGATAATGTTTATCCATTTTTGTCAAAGGGGTTGGGTCGTTTAAGAAAGTGATTCATAGCCTTGGGGTCATTGCACAAAAAGCACCCAAACTACAAAAAGTGCCATAATCAGCATTATTTACGAAAAGGGGTGACCAGCAATTTCACATCATTTTTGATAACATCCGAATTTCTCTGTAAATCGTCTTCCTCATTTTTTATCAATTTTTTGAACATGCTTTTTTTAAATCAACGGAATGTTTTTTTTTAAGTTAAAATTTCTTATAAAAATCCCCATTTTCAAAATATCTACATCTTGTTTTAACAAGTTACATATCATGCAGTTACCTTGATCAGCATCCCCTAGCATCGTAAGGATTTCAGGAGGGAAATGGGTGGGGCCCCAATGTTGCTTACACTGGAGGACAACGGAGCCCAAGCTGGGCCCCCGGAAACACAATTTCAATTCTCAAAAATTTAAAACAACCCTCAAACCCAAAAAGGGATACTGGGGAAGCAAATACACAAAACCCCCCGAAACAATATGACATTTTTAAGCAAGAATATTTTACACCCAACAACAAATGCACGTGAAACTGTTTAAAGAAATTTTAATGTTTAAAACATAAAAAAAATGTTTTAGATAAAATAACTAAATGCTAAATAGACAAATAATTTTAGAAATTCATACAGCTTCAAAATTCAAAAATTTTCTTTTTACTTTTCCCCATATCAAGTTCAAGATGAAAACAAAATGCCATTTTCGACAGTTTAAGAAAACAACACATCCACATAATCATACTTACATAACCACACATACACAGGTTTCATGCATGCCCCCACCCCATGACAAAACACACCTCCTACTTTACACAAACACAACAACCCCACAACACACACACAACCACACACACACACAAACACACACACAACCCAAAAAACAAAACAACACAACACACAAGCCACACACACACACACACACACACACCACACCAAAACACAACACACACACACACCACACACACAACCACACATCACAACACAACACACACCAAATCACACTACACACACACACACACAACACACACAAACCCGCCACCAAAAATACACATTAAAAACCCCACTCTCAAAACAACACACACAAAACACACACACACCACACACACACACACACACACACACCACACACACCACAATCAGCACACAAGCAACACATATACAAAAAACACACACAGACAACACACCCACACAAATCACAACACAAACAAAACAACACTCAAACCAACACCACCCCCACACACACACAGCACCACACACAAATCACAACACAACACAACACAACAAAACACCAAACCAACACATACACACAAAACACAACAGAGCACACACACACACACAACACCACACACACACACCACACACCCACACACAACACACACACAACAAAACACACACACACACACACACACACACACACAAACAACAACACACACTACACCATCAAAATGCTACTTCTTTTTTTTCCCAAAATGTTACCAAAAAAGTATTCAAAACATTCCAAAATTTTTCAAGATCAAACTTTGTAGTTAGAATTTCAGAAACATTTTTCACATCCGTTAATGCATTACTTTAACTTTAATTTTGGTTTGTGTTTTTTGTGTTACAATTTCCTTCACTTGTTGAAGTTAATTTTTAGGGTTTAAGTTCTCGTCCATTTTTTCTGTTTTCCCCCCCTGCTACTGTTTTTCCCCTTCTTCCCCTATCCAAATCCACCCCTCCAACTACGTTTTACATTTTACTTTTTTCATTGTTTTTATTCCCCCTTTCCCCCCCCCCCCTAATAACACTTTAGGAAAAGACTTAAATCAAAGAACGAAACACACACACACACACACACACACACACACACCACAAAACACCACACACACACCCCAAAAAGCACGCACGTACAAAACACACACCAAAACACAACACAAACCCACACAAAACCCAAAACACACACACACACTACCACAAACCCAAAACACCCCAAAACAAAACACACACACCAACCACCCCACACACACCCCCAACACACCGCAAACAAGTAACCAAAAAAATTCCCCAAGGGTTTTGTTCTTTCCAAATTAATGAAGCAATGGAGCCCTCCTGCCCCCCATTTTCTAACACACATACATGTTTTATAGAATTTTATAAAAACAAAGGACATAATCATCATCAAGAGGGAAAGACAGTGAAATGCTGTAAAAACAACATTTTATGTATGTCACACCCAAAAAAACACTTTTTCTACCCCCCTCCCCCCCTGTTGAAACAATACGTTCGCTAAAGGATGAAATTTGTAAAACCCTAATTTTGCTACAAGTTATGAACTGTTTAAACCAGTAAGTTTTTTCCCTGGGTACAAGTGTATGAACGTTGTAAACCATAAGTTCTGCTAAAATGTATAACGTTGTAAACCAGAATTTTTCACAAGTGTAGAACGGTTGAAACCAATAAATTCTGCAACAATGTATGAACGGTTTAAACCATAAGTTCTGTACAAGTGTATGAAACGTTTAAACCAATAAGTTTTTGCACAATTTTTTGAACGTTTAAACCAATAAATTCCTGCTACGGAAAGAACGGGGTTTTAAACCATAAGTTCCTTTACAAGTGTAATGAAACTTTTTGTAAAAAACCCTAATTCTGCTACAAGTGTATGAACAGTGTAAACCAGAAGTTCTGCTACAATGTTTTAACTGTTTTGCACCTACTTATCTCCCAAACCCCTTCCGAATGCCACACCCCCGACTCTCCATTCTGCATGTGATCTATGTTTTTACAAGTTCCTTTTTACAGATGTTTTCCCCAAAACACCCCCGTTCATATCTGTGTCTGTGCACACAAATGGAATGAGCTTTCTCTCCTTTAAAAATCACAAACCATTTAAGTCAGACTTGGACGCCTTTTTTCCACGTGATTTTCCCCCTTTTCCCTCACATGCTTACTCTACTCCCCCCCTGTCCGCTCCCCCCCCCCCCCCCCCCCTGAATTTGTTTTTGTCCATATTTTTTTTTTTTGTACTGTTTTTGTTTTTCTTCTTCTTTGCTTTTGGGAGATTTTTCCTCTGCATCATTGCTTGTCACAACCCTCACATTTCTCTTTCAGTTTTCCAACACCCCTCGAAATCTTTAAACTGAATCCACACAAGAGTAAGGGCATAAGCGCCACAGAATCTGGGACCATTTACACAATCCAAAATCAGTTGATTTACAGGGTTTTATTTTGGATTTTGGGCTTTGTGACATGGGAGAAAACCTATGCTTACATTCATAATATATGCTGGGGTCAAACCAAACCAAAAAAATACTAAACCAGATAGTTTAGGGAATGTGACGCCACCCCCAAAGACGGTCCATAAAGAGAGAGACTCAGCTTGTGGCCCAGTCTTCCTAACGAGCCCTACACACCCAACCCCGGGGAAAGAGCACATAGGAGATCAAATATTCCATTTTAATTTGTTTTATTAATATGGGGGTCAAACCCCAAACTTCCCCGTCATAATCTGCCTGAATTGGGGGGAAAAAATTTCAGGTTGGAAACTTCATCACTCAGGGAGATCTGGTATAGTAATTCATGGGTGAATACTACATTTCTCACAGAAGTAAAGCTATGTAATTAAAGAATTACCTCAAGCCTGCATTATTAGCTTTTTATCTCTTTGTTGACTTCTTCCAAATATCTGTCCTATTTTTAGATAATGTTTATCTCATTGTGTCAAAAGTGTGGATCGTTTTAAAAATTGTGAGTTCATAGCCTTGGAAGTCATTGCACAAAAAGAAACCCCAAACCTACAAAAAGTGCCTATAATCAGCAATTTTTTTTACAAATGTGTGACCAGCAATTTCACATGCATTTCCCGATAATATCCGAATTGCTCTGTAACAGTCTGTGCATGTCCTCATTTGATATCAAGTTACATTTAATCAGTGCTTTTTCAAGATCAACGTGACCTGTTTCTTTTTAAGTTAAATATTTCTTTTAAAATCCCGATTCTCAGAATAGTCTGACGATCTTGTTTTAAAATCAATGTTATCATATCATTGCAGTTACTTGTGATGCAGCAGTCCCTATGTCATCGTAACGATTGTCAGGAGGGGAAGTGGATGGAGCCCCCAAAGTTGCCTACACGTGGAGGACTGAACGGAGGCCCAGGCTGGCCGTCTGGAAACACAATGTTGAATGCTCAAATTTAATACAACCCTCAAACCCAAAAAGGGATACAGGTGACAGCAAAAACAAAAGAAAACCCAACGAAATCATATGACATTCAGAGCAAGAATATTTTACAGCCCAACAGGGGAAGTACACGTGAAACTGTTTAATGATATTCACATGTTTAAAACATGAAGAAATTTATGATAAGATAACTAAATGTCAGAATATGACTAAATAATTTCAAGAAAATTCATACATGCTTCAAAATTCAATATTTTTTTTTACTTTCCACATATCAAGTTACAAGATGAAAACAATAAGCACATTTACGTACATGTTAAGAATACAACACATCCACAACATGCATACTTACATAAGCACACCCCATACACATGTGTGCATGCATGTCCACACACAGTGACAAAGCACACACTCCTACTTCACACAAACACAACACACACACCCCCACACATACACACACAACACACACACACACACACACACACACACAACACACCAACACACACACACACACACACACACAACACACCCACACACACACACACACACACACATACACAAAACATCACAACACAACACACACACAAATCACACAATACAACCCCACACCCCCAAACACACAAACATACACGCTCACACATACAAAACACACTCCACACACACACACACACACAAAACACACACACACTACACACACACACAAACCCCCACAACACACAAACAACCACAAACAACACAAACAAATAAACACACAAGCAAACCATATACAAATAAACACACACAACACAACCCAACCCCCACAACACACACACACCACACAACATAACACACACCACACACCACACCCCACACACACACACTCCACCACACACACACACACAACACGCACAACCCAACACAACACAACCCCACCCCCAAAAAAACACACACACACACAATGCAAATGCTACTTCTTTTTTAACCGAAATGTTTACTCAAGAAAGGGAATTCTGAAATCATTTTCCCTCAAACTTTTTATATTTAAACATTCCACAATCAAACTTTGTTAGTTAGAATTTCAGAATCATTAGTTCACAGCCTGTTAATGCATTACTTTAACTTTATTTTGGTTTGATGTTTTTAGTGTTACAATTTCCCTCAACCGTTGTTGAAGTTAAATTCTTAGTGTTAAATTTTGTTCCATTTTAAATGTTCCCCCAAACCTGCTACATGTCTTTTTTCCTTCTGTCTTCCTCCCATCCCAAATCCAACCCCGTCCCAACTATCGTTTTTACATTTTACTTTTTGTTCATTGTTTTTTTATTTTCCCCTCCCCACCCCCTTTCCCCTCTAATATCACTTATAGTGAAAAAAGACTATAAATCAAAGAACAACACAAAACCACACCACCAACACACACAAACACACACACACAACACACAACCACACCCCACACAATAACACCAAACACACACACCCCCAGGCACCGTACATACACACACCACACCCACAACGACACACACCCACAATGCAACACACACACACACACACACCCCACACACACCACACACACTACACATACATACACACCCCCGCAAGAACAAAGATTCACAAACAAGTTTGTTTTTATTGTCCCAAAGTTAAATGAAACAATGGAGGCCCTCACTGACCCTCATTTTCTAACACACATACATGTTCATATGAAATTATAAAAACACAAAGGACATAATCACATCAAGATGAAGACAGTGAAATCGTAAAAACAACATGCATATTATTCACTACCCAAAAAACACTTTCACCCAGTTCCTCCCGGTTGAAACCAATACTTTTCAAAGCTACAATTAGAACGTTGAAACCAGTAATTCGCTACAAGTATAACTGTTGTAAACCAGAAATAAAAATGCTAACAAGTGTAAATGAACGGTAAAAACCATAAAGTTCTGATAATTACCAAGTGAAAGAACTGTGTAAACCCAAAGTAAATTCTGCTACCCAATTTAGAAAACGGTTTAAACCATAAAGTCCCCCTAGCTAAAGTGTTTTTAATGAACTGTTTTGCACCTACTTTTCTCTGCCAAACCCCTTCCGAATGCCACCACTACCCCCGCCCGACTCTCCATTCTGCATGTGATACTATTTTACGAGTTCCTTTAAAACAGATTTCCACAATCAGCCGCCGTTCATATTCTGTGTCTTGTGCACACAACTGGGAAAGAGCTTTCTCTGCCTTTGACAGTCACAAACTCATTCAAGGCTGACTGTGGACGCCTTTTGTCCATCAGTGGATTTCCCCTTCATCCATCACATCTTTCAAATCTACTCCCCTCCTTTCCGCCTCCCCCCCCCCCCTCCCCATCAATTAGTTTTTAGTCCATAGTTTTGTTTTTGTCACTGTTGTTGTTGTTTTTTCTTCTTGTCTTTTGGCAGATTTACCTCTGCATCATTGCTGTGTCACTACCCTCACATTGCTCATTTCAGTTTTCCAACACCCCTCGAAATCATTTTAAACTGAATCCACCACAAGAGTAGGACATGAAGCGCCACAGAATCTGGACCATTTTCACAATGCCTATATCAGTTTTTGATGTTACAGGTTTCATTTTGGAATTGTGACTTCGTGACAAAGGTAGTACTCTATGCTTACATTCATAATATATGCTGGTGTCAACCAAGCCAAAAAATACGTAAACCAGATATGTATGTAGGGGAAAGTGACCGCCATCCCCCAATGACGTGTCCATAAAGAGGATGAACTCAGCTGTGTGTGTCCCAGTCTTCCTAACGAGCCCTAGCACACTCAAAACCCGGGGGAAAAAGCACAAAGATCAAATATTTCCCTTTTTAATTTGTTTTTTTAAATGGGCTCAAACCCCAAAACTTCCCCGTCATAATCTGCCCGATTGGGGGAAAAAAATTTCAGGTTGGGGTCTTCATCCTCAGGAATCGGTAAGTAATTTATGGCGAATACTACATTTCTCACGAAGTAAAGCAGGGAATTAAAGATTAGCCTCAGCCTGCATTTACTTTTTATCTCTTTGTTGACTTTTTCCAAATATCTGTCTATTTTAGATAAAGTTTATCCCCATTTTTTTCAAAGGTGGGTCGTTGAAAATTGTGAGTTCAAGCCTTTTAAGTCATTGCACAAAAAACCCCACAAACCAAAAAAGTGCCTATAATCACATATTTTACGAAAGTGTGTGACCCGCAATTTCACATGCAATTTTTTTAAATATCCGAATTCTCTGTAACAGCTGGCTGTCCCATTTGACAATTTACATTAATCGTGCTTTTTTAAGACAACGTGACCTGTTTTTTTTTAAGTTTAAAAATTTTTTTATAAAAACCCGATTTCAAATAGTCTGACGACTTGTTTTAAAAACAATTTACATATCATTTCAGTTACTTTTTATGCAGCAGTCCCCATTCACGAAGATTTTCGAGGGAATGGATGGGGCCCAATGTTTTTCCACACTGGAGGACTGAAAAGGAGCCCGGGGCCGTCGGAAACACAATGTTTAATTCTCAAAATTTAATACAACCCTCAAACCCAAAAAGGCATACAGGGTACAGCAAATACACAAAACCCAACGAAATCATAGAATTCAAGAAGAATATTCACAGCCAACAGGCAGAAGCACGTGAAACGTTTAATGAATTCACAGTTTTAAAAAATAAGAAATTTCATGATAAATAAAATAAAAGTCTAAATATGACAAATAAAATTTTTTAGAAAATTCATACATGCTTCAAAATTCAAAATTTTTTTTTACTTTCCACATACAATTTTCAAGATGAAAACAATAATGCACATTTTCTACAATTTTTAAAAATACAACACACCACATACATGCATACTTACAAACACACACATACACATGTGTGGCATGCCCCAAAAACAACAAAAAAAACCACCCCACACCCCAAAACCCCACACCCACCAACAAAACACACACACACACCACACAAAACAAACCCCCCACACAAAACAAAACAAACCAAAACACAAACCCCACACAACACACACACACACCCACACCACAACCCACACACACACACCCACAACACACACCCATACACACACTCACAACCAACAAAACACAAAAATCACACATAAAACACACACACACAACACACATCATACACCCACACATACACACACACTCCCCCCACACACACACAACACACACACACACACACACACACACACACACACACAACACACACACACACACCCCAAAAAACCACAAAAACAACACAACAAAAAATTAAAAAAACACACACAAAAAACCCCCAAAACAAACAAAAAACACAACACAAAACACAACCAAAACCACAAACCCAAACCCCAAACACACACACACACACCACAACACACAAAGGGAAAAAAAAACCCCAAACACCAAAAACACAAAAACAAAACTCAAAAAACACACTCCCCAAACACACAAAAACAAAAACACACCCCCCACAAAAAACAACACCCCCCAACCCCACAACAAAACAACCCCCAAAAAACCCAAAAAAACCCAAAAAAAAACAAAAACAATTTCCACAATCAAACACTTTTTTAGTTTTTAAAAAAAATTTTTAAAATCATTTCCCATCAATCAAACTTTGTTAGTTTGAAATTTTAAATCATTAGTTTTACAGTCCTGTTAATGCATTTCTTTAACTTTATTTGGTTTTTGTTTTAGTGTTACAATTTCCCTTTACGTTTTTTGAAGTTAATTCTTATGTTAAGTTCTCGTTTTCCATTTTACTGTTTCCCCCCCCCCGCTACGCCTTTTTCCTCTGTCTTCCCTCATCCAAAACCACCCCGTCCCCCAAATATGTTTTTACATTTTACTTTGTTCATTGTTTTTTTTTTTTTCCCCTCCCCCCCCCCCCCCCCGTCTAAAACACTTATAGTAAAAGACTTTTAAACAAAAACGAAACACACCCCACCCACACACACAACAAAACACACACAACACAACACAAAAAACAAAACACAAAACCCAAAAAACCACCAAAAAAAAAAAAGAAAAACAAAAAAACGCAAAGGAGTTTTAAAAACAAACAACACACCCAAACAAAAAACTTTTTTTTGCAACCCCCCAAAACAAAAACCCCCAAACCCCCCCCCACCCCCCCAAACCCCCCCCCCCGTTTCCCCCACCCCCCCCCCACCAAAATGCCCAAAAAACCCCCCACCCCACCCCCCTCCCAAAAACCCCAACCCCCCCCCCCCCCCCCCATTACTTTTAACAAAACCCCCCCCCCCAAAAAATAAAAACCCCACCCCCCAAAAAAAAAAAAAAAAACACCCCCCACACCACCTAAAAAAAAATCCAAAAAAGTTTGTTTTTGTCCAAAGTTAAATGAACAATGGGGGCCCCCCGACCCCAAATTTTCAACACACAACATGTTTTATAGGTTTAAAAAAAAAACAAAAGGACTAAACATATCAAGAGGGGAAAACAGTGAAATGCGTAAAAAAAAACATGTCCTTTTTGTAAAAAATGACCCCCCCTCCCAAAAAAAACCCACTTTTTTGAATTTTTTTTAGAAAAAACCCAGATTCCCCTCTTTGGTTTGAAACCCCAAAAATTTAAACCCTTTTCGCTACAAGTTTTTTGAAACTTTTTTAAACAAGGTTAAGTTTTCTGTACAAGTGTATGGGAAAAAAAAAATTTTTTTTTTTTTGTAAACCAGTAAGTTTTTGCTACAAGTTATGAACGGTTGTAAACCATAAGTTCCCTTTGCTTTAAAAAAAAATGTAAAAGAAACTGTTGTAAACCAGTAATTCCCGCAAAAAAGAGTGTTGAAACCCCTTTTTTTAAAAAAAACCCTAAGTTTGCACAATGTGTGAACTGTTTTGCACCTACTTTTCTCTGCAAACCCCTTCCGAAGCACACACCCGCCCACTCCCATCTGCATGTAACTATTTTTACAATTCCTTTTTACAATGTTCCACAATCGCGCCGTTCATAATTTTGTGTCTGTGCACACAACTGGGAAGACTTTTTCTGCCTTTTGACATCCAACTCATTTTAAGTGACTTTTGGGGCCCTTTTGTCCATCAGTGTTTTTCCCCCCTTATCCATCAAAATGCTTTCACTCTACTCCCCTCCTGTCCGCTCCCCCCCCCCCCCCCCCCCAAATTGTTTTGTCCATAGTTTTGTTTTTTGTCACGTTGTTGTTGTTTTTCTTCTTTGTCTTTTTTTCAGATTTCCTCTGCATCATTGCTGTTTACTTTCCCTCACCCTGCTCATTTCAGTTTTCCAACACACCCTCGAAATCATTTAAAATGAAAACCACCACAAAGAGGACAAAGCGCCACAGAATCTGGGACCATTTTCACAAGCCTATACTGTTGATTTTACAGTTTTCATTTTGGGTTGGACTTCGTGGGCAAGGGATACTCATGCTTTCATTCAAATTAAAGCTGGTGTCAACCCAAACCAAAAAAATACGTAAACCCGATAGTTTTGAGGGAATGTGACGGCCACCCCAATGAGTGTCCATAAAAGGATAACTCAAAACTTGTGGTCCCAGTCCTTCCAACAGCCCTAGCACACCAACCCGGGAAAGAGCACTAGAATCAAAAATTTCCTTTTAATTTGTTTTATTAATATGGGCTCAAAACCCAAGACTTCCCCGCAGTAATCTGCCTGATTGGAAAAAAAATTTCAGGTTGACTTCATCATCAGGGGGAAATTTGGAAAGTATCATGGCTGAATACTACAGTTTTTTCAAGAAGAAAGCTAGGTAATTTTAAGATTACCTTTGGGCCCCTTATTTGCTTTTTTCTCTTTTTGACTCTTCCAAAAATCGTCAGTTTTTAAAAATGTTTATCCATTTGTGTCAAAGGGGTGGACGTTTAAAATGTGAGTTTTATAGCCTTGGAAAACATTTCACAAAAAGAAACCCCAAAACCTACAAAAAAGTGCCTATAATCGCTTATTTACGAAAGGTGTGCCCACAATTTTACTGCATTTTGATAAAATCCAAAAGCCTTTAACGTCGTGCATGTCTTTATTTTTTACAAGTTTCATTTGAATCAGTGTTTTTTCAAGATCAAAGTGACCTGTTTCTTTTTTGTTAAATATTCTTATAAAAATCCCGATTCTCAAATAGTCTGACATCTTGTTTTTAATCAATGTTATCAATCATTTCAGTTACTTGGAGCAGCATCCCATGTCATCGTAAGAGTCCCAAAGGGGGAAGGGGAAAGGAGCCCAAGTTTCCTACACGTGGAGGACGAAAAGGAGGCCCGGCTGGGCCCTCTGGAAACACAATGTTAAACTCAAAAATTTTAAAAAAAAACCCTCAAACCCCAAAAAGGGATACAGGGTACAGCAATACACAAAACCCAACGAAATCAGTATGACATTCAGACAAGAATATTCACAGCCAAACACAGAAGTCACGGAAAACGTTTAATGATATTCACAAAATTTAAAACAGAAGAAATGTTCATGATAAGATAACAAATGCTAGAATAGACTAAATAATTTCAGAAAAATTTAACAAACTTCAAAATTCAATATTTTTTTTTTTACTTCCACATATCAAGTTTTCAAAGAAAAAAAATCACATTTACGTACATGTTTTTAAAATACAACACATCCACAACATGCAACTTACATAAGCACACACATACACATTGTGCTGCATGTCCCCACACACATTACCAAAGCACCAAAACCACTCACACAAACACACACAACACACACCCAACACACAACACACACAAACCCAAAAACCCCACACACAACACAACCACACACACACAACACACCCCACACACACAAAACCCACACAAAACACCACACACACACACCACACAACACAAATCACAACACAAAACACACACAAACCACAAAACACACACACACAACACACAAACATACACCTCACACATACACACACACTCTCTCCACACACACACACACACACACACACACACACACACACACAACACACACACACACACACAAAAACACACACAATAAACCCAAACCCAAAAAAAAAAACAACCAAAACAAGAAAAAACACACAAAAAAAAACCCCCCCCCACCCACACACCCCCCACAAAAACAACCCCACACACACACACAAAAACACACACACAAAAAACACACACACACACACACCCAAAAACACACAAACACCCCCCCCCCCCCCCAACAAAACACACACACACAACAAAACCCACCTTTTTTCCAAAAAACCCAAAAAAACAAAACATTTCCTCAATCAAATTTTAGTAATTCTGAAAATCATTTCCATCAATCAAACTTTGTAGTTTAAAATTTTAGAATCATTAGTTCACATCCGTTATCTTACTTAATTATTTTGGTTTGTGTTTTAGTGTTACAATTTCCTTTACGGTTAATTAATTCTTTGTGTTTTAAGTTTTTCGTTCCATTTACTGTTTTCCCCCCTGCTACTGTCTTGTTCCTCTGTCTTTTCCCCCACCAAATCCACCCCTCCAACTACGTTCTACATTTTTCTTGTTCATTGTTTTTTATTTCCCCTCCCCCCCCCCCTCCCCCCTCTAATATCACTTTAGTGAAAAACTTAAATCAAAAACGAACACCCCCACCCCCAACACACACACACACACACAACACACACACACACACACACACAAACAAAACAAACACACCCAAAACCACCACAAAATGCAACCACCAAAAACCAAAAAAACAAAATCAAACCCAAAAAAGATTTTAAAAACCTTTTTTTATTTAAATTAAAGACAAAAGGCCCTCCTGATCATTTTTTTAAACTACTTCTGGTTAAAAACCAAAAATTCACACGGGAAAACAGTGTTTAAAAAAAACTGTCATTATTCCACCAAAAAACCACTTTTTTTCCCCCCCTCCTCTTTAAACCAAACTTTCCACTTTAGAACTTTGTCAGTAATTCTCCGTTAAAACTTTGTAAAAGAGTTAAATCAAAGAACGGGGAAACCAAACCACAAAAACTTTTTAAAACCAAACCACAAGGTAAAACTTTTAAAACCATAAACCACAATTTAAACCCCACAAAACCCCCCACCACCCAATCACACCCAAACCCCCCCGACTCCCCCACGATTATACATTTGTTCGGTTCCTTTAACAAAGCCACAAAAGGGCCCCCATATTTTCCACACAACTTAAAATTTCTTGTTTAACACAAAAACTCATTCAAGGGACAGTGGGGCGCCTTTTCCCCCATGAAATTTTCCCCCTTCACCACACTGTTCCCCCCCCCCTCCTGTGAAAAAATTTGTTTTTGTCAAATTAGAAAATTTTTTTTTCACTGTTTTTGTTTTTCTTTTCTTTTTCTTTTTGAAATTTACCCCATATTGCTGTTATAAAAAACCAATTGCTCATTTAGTTTTAAACCCCTAAATCATTTTAAAAACTGAACCAAACCACAAGAGTAGGACATAAGCGCACAGAAAAAGGGGCCTTTTTAAAAAAATTGCCTTTTCATGTTTAATGTAAAAGGGTTCTTTTAAAGTGACCGTTTACAGTAGTTCTTATGTTACATTAAAATAAGTTTGCAACCAAAAAAAAATGTAAACCAATAGTATGTAAAAGTGACTGAAACCCAAGAGTTTCCTAAAGGGTGGACTGTTTGGCCCCCCCCTTCCCCCCCCCCCCCCCCCCTCCAACACAACCCCCCGGAAAACACATGAGTAAATATTTTTTTAATTTTTATTAAATGGGCCAAACCCCGTTCCCCATAAATTCCGTTGGGGAAAAAACAGGGGTTTTGTCTTTTACTCAAATCTTTAAGTTTTTGGCTGTACTCTTTTCCAAAAAAGTATTTTTTACCTCACCCTCTTTACTTTTTTCTCTTTTTGCTCCCAATATTTTAGTTTTTTGAAAAAATTTTTTTTTTGTCAAAGGGGTTGTGTTGTTTTTCTTCTTTTCTTTTCCCAAAAAAAACCCTCAAAATTTTCCCAAAATCACTATTTTAAATGGCCACCCCTTTTCCACACGAAAAAACCAATTTTTAAACTGGAATTTTCCCACAAAAGTTACAAAAGGCACAAAATCAAAAGGGGCCGTTTCTTTTTTAAATTAAATAATTTCTTTAAAAAAGATTTGAATTCTGGACTTTTTTAAATCAAGTATCAAATAATCAAACCCGTGTCACAGCCCAAATCGAAAGAAGGGGGGGAATGGGGGACCCCAATGTTCCTAAAAGGGGGGATGAAAGGGGGGCCCCCTCCTAAACCAAAACCCTTTAAACAACCAAAACCCAAAAAAGGGAACAAAGAAAACAAAAAACCCCCCAAAATTTGTTTTAAAAAGGGCCCAAAAAATTTTCCCCCAAAGGCGAATTTGGGAAAAGTTTTAATATTTCACCCGAAAAACTTAAGAAAATCAGTGAAACTAAATTCTAAAAAAAACAAAATAATTTAAAAATTAACATGCTAAAATTCTTTTTTTCCTTTTTACTTTTTCCCCAAAATCGTTCAGATAAAAAATATCCATTTGTACAAATTTTTAAGAATAAACAATCCCTAAGCATTTACAAAAAACCCACAACCTTACAAAGTGCAAAACAAATTATTACAAAAAACCAACCCAACACACAAAACACCCAACCAACAACCCACCAACACAAAACAAAACATCCCAAACAAACCCAAGAAAACAAAAAACCCAACCAAAACACACAACCAAACAACACAACCACACCCACACTAACAAATCAAAAAAAAGACCCAATCCCTCCCCCCCCCCCCTACACGTAACTAACAACACTCCTCCTAACCCCAAAACACAAAAAAAAACAAACCCCAAACCAAAAACCCAAAAACACAAATACCCCAAAACCCAACAAATCAAACACAACAAAATATCAAAAACCAACAAACACAGAACACAAACCCCCAAAAAAAAACACAAAAACAAAAAAATCCCAAAAAGAAACAAAAAATCAAAAAACAAAAACAAAAAAACCCCCCAAAAAGCCAAAACCAAATCACCCAAAAAACAAACAAATAAAACAAATCCCCAAAAAACCTAACAAAAGGAAACCAACAACAACCCACAACAACCCCAAAAACAAACACACACAACACCCAACAACCCCCCCACACACATAAAAAACACACACCAAACCCAAAAAACCCACACAAACACCAACAAAACTACCTTTTTCCAAAAAACTCCAAAAAAACAAAACAAACCAAAAAACACAACAAACTTTTTTTTAAAACAACACACACCAACAACAACATTCAAATTTTTAACCCACGGGAAAATTTTTTTTAACTCCCAACCCCCCACCCTACGCGCCTCCCCTTTCCCCCCTACCAAACCCCCCCCCAACACCAAAAACCCCAACCCCCCCCCCCCCCCCCCTCCCCCCCAAATTCACAAGGAAAAGACAAAACAAAAAAACGAACACACCACACACACACACACACACACACAAAACACACACACACCAAAAAACAACAAACAACAACAACAACACACAATCAAAATGCAAAGTTCTTTTTACCGAAAAAGTTTACTCAAGAAAAGTATTTTGAAAAACATTTTTTCCCTCAGATCAAACTTTGTTAGTTTTAAAAAATCAAAATTTCCCTCCGTAATGTTTTTTAAATTTATTCTTTGTTTTTAAGTGTTAAAATTTTTTACTTTTTAATTAATTTTTGTGTTTAAATTTTGTTCAATTTCCCCCCCCACGCTTTTTTTGAATTAAAAATTCCCCATGTTTAATTTTTTTGTTCATTTTTATTTTTCCCCCCCCCCCCCACCCTCCCCCCCTTTCCTTGTCTTTCCCCCCAAAAAAAACCCCCAAACCACCCCCCCAAACCAAACCCCCCCCTACATAACCCGCAGAAAACCCCCCCCCCCCCCCCCCCAAACACAAAAAAACACACCCCAAAAAAACGACAAAAACACACCCAACACAAAACAAACTTTTAAAAAAACAAACCCCCACCCCAAACAAACACAACAGCAAAAGGATTAAAAAACACAAAACAAACACCAAAAAACAAGATTTAAAAACAACACAAACCCCCAAAAAACACGCCCCCCCATTCCTCCCCCCAAACCAAAAAGTTTTTTCCAAAAAGTTTTAAATTTTTAAAAGTAAATTTGCAAAGGAAACTTTGAAACCCCAAAATTTCCCACAAAAAACTTTTTTCCCAAAATTTTTTTTAAAAAAAACAAAACCCCTAATTTCCACAATTTAAGAAGGAAAAAATTTTTTAAAATGCGTTTTAAACGGGTTTCAATGTTCCTTGTAAAAAAAGTTTTCCCACAAAAAACTTTTTAAAACCAAAATTCTCTCTGTTGAACGGTTTTTTCCCAAAATTTTGCACAAGTGTATGAACGGTTGTAAACCAGTAAGTTTTTGCACAAGGATAACTGTTGTAAACCATAAATTCTGCTACAAGTTTATAACTGTTGAAACCAATAATTTCTGCTACAAGTGTAAGAACGTTGTAAACCAGTAAGTTTCTACAAGTTGTGAACGTTTTTCACCCTTTTCCTGCAAACCCCTTCCGAAAGCACACAAAAAAACCCCCCCGACTCTCCATTCGCATGTGATACTATGGTTTTCAAATTCCTTTAACAGATTTCCACAAACACGCCGTTCAATTCGTGTCTGTCACACAACTGAAGAGCTTTCCTCTCCTTTGAAAAGTCACAAAACCCTTCAATCTGACAGTGACGCCTTTTGTCCCCTCAGTATTTTCCCCTTCTCCCCATGCTTTTACTCTATCCCCTCCTGCCGCCCCCCCCCCCCCCCCATAATTAGTTTTTGTCCAAGTTTTGTTTTTTTTCACTGTTGTTGTTGTTCTTCTTCTTTGTCTTTTGGGAGATTTACCTCTGCATCATTGCTTGTCACTACCCCCACATGTCATTTCATTTTCCCAAAACACCCTCGAAATCAATTAAACTGAATCCACCACAAAAGGAAAGAACGCCACAGAATCTTGGACCATTTTTTCACAATGCCAAATCAGTGTTGATTTTACAGGTTTCAATTTTTGGGTTGTGACTTCGGACATGGTAGTACTCACTACTATAATATATTTCTGGGGTCAACCAAGCCAAAAAAAAACGTAAAAACCCAAATGTTTGAGGGGAAGTTACCCACCCCAATACGTGTCCAAAAGAGGATGAACTCACTGGTGGCCCATCTTTCCCAACGAGCCCCAGCACCTCAACCCGGGGGAAAAGCACAAGGGAAACAAATATTCCATTAATTTGTTTTTTTTAATATGGGCTCAAAACCCAAGACTCCCTTCAGTAAACGCCTATGGGGAAAAAATTTCAGGGTTGACTTCATCACTCAGGGAGATCTGGGATAGTAATCATGGCTGAATCACAGTTTCTCACAGAAGTAAGCTGGTAATTTTAAGATTAACTTTGGCCTGCATTATTACTTTTATCCTTGTTTAAATTTTCCCAAAAACTGCTAGTTTTAGATAAGTTTATCTCATTTGGTCAAAGGTGTGGGCGTGAGAAATGAGTTCATAGCCTTGGGAAATCATTGCACAAAAAGAAAACCCCAAACCTACAAAAAGTCCTAAACAGCATTAAAATTTTTGAAATTGGGGGACCAGCAATTTTACATGCATTTTTGAAAAAACCAATTTCCTTTAACATCTGTGCATTCCTTTATTGCATCAAGTTACATTTTAATCATGCTTTTTCAAAAACAACGTGACCCGTTTCTTTTTTTAAATTAAATATTCTTTTAAAAAACCACCAAAAGTCTGACGATCTTTTTTTAAAACAAGATCAATCATTGCGTTTCCTTGTGATGCAGCAGTCCCTATGTCATCGAAGGATTTTCAGGGGGGGAATGGGGGAGCCCCAAGTTGCTTACACGGGGGGACTGAACGGGGGGCCCAATTGGCCCTCAAACACAATTTCAAACTCAAAATTTAATACACCCCAAACCCAAAAAAACATACAGGGGCACAAAAACACGAAAACCCAACGAAACATATACTTTAACAAAATATTTTACACCAACAGGGGAGAAGTGCACGTGAAACTGTTTTAAAGAATTCACATGTTTAAAACATTAAGAAATGTTCATAAAGATAACTAAAGTCTAGAATATGACAAATAATTTTTAAAAATTCATACACTTCAAAATTTAAATTTTCTTTTTTCTTTCCACATATCAATTTTCAAGATGAAAACAAAAAGCACATTTTCGTACATGTTTTTGATACAACACATCCACAACATGCATACTTACAAAGCACACACATACACAAGTTTGGGATGCATGTCCCCACACAGGACAAAGCACACACCCACTTCCACAAAAACACACAAAACACACACACACACCCCACACACACAAACCCCCACACACACACCACACACACACACACACAACACAACACAAACAAACAAACACAACCACACAACCCAAAACACACACACACACACACACACACACACACAACACACCACACACCACACAACACCACACACAACACAACAGAAAAAAACGCCCCAAATCACAACATACACACACAAACACACACAAAAAACACCCCAAAACACCCCACAACACACACACACACACACACACACAAAAACAAACACACACACAATAAAAAAAGCAAAACCCCAAACAAAAAAACCCCAAAAAAAACAAAAAACACCAACACAAAACAAAAACAACACAAACACACCCCCCAAACCAACACAACACAAATAAAAAACACAAAAACCCCCAAAAAAAAAACACAAAAAACAAACACACACAAACACACACACACACACACACCCCAAAAACACCCCACACACACACACACACACACAAAAAACAACACCACAAAACACTGCAAAAAAACACGTCTTTTTACCGAAAATGTTTACTCAAAAAAATATTCGAAAATCATTTCCAAAATTGCATCAGAAAACAAAATTGTTATTTTAAAATTTTAGAAACATTTTTCACATCCGTTTTAATGCATTACTTTAAAATTTATTTTGTTTGGTTTTATGTTTCAATTTTTTCCCCTTCACGTTTTTTGAAGTTAATTCTTAGTGTTAAGTTCTCGTTTCCATTTACGTTCCCCCACCGCACGTCTGTTCCCTTCTTCCCCTATCCAAATCCACCCCGTCCAACAACGTTTTTACATATTTACTTTGTTTTTGTTTTTTTTTTTCCCCCCCCCCCCCCCGTCTAATACACTTAATGAAAAACTTAATCAAAGAAAAACACACACACACAACACACACACACACACACAACAACACACACAACCCACCACCACAATACCCACACCAACACACACAACACCACTAATACCAACAAAAAACAAAAACACCAAAACACACAAACCCAAAAACACAACAACACACGAACATACACACAGGAACAATTTTTACAATACAATTTGTTCGTTTCCAAAGTTTAAAAAAAAATGGGGCCCTCCGACCCCAAATTTTTTTTTAACACCAAACATTTATAGAATTAAAAAAAAAACAAAGGACAAATCACACAAAAAAAAGACAGTAAAGCGTAAAAAAACAACAGCAAAACCCAAAAACTCCCCACCCAAACCCCTTGTTTAAAAATACCTTACCCAATTTTTATGGAAAAAAACCAAAGGGTTCTACAAGTGAAAAGAAAGTTTTAAAAAAAAAAAGTTTGCTAAATGTAGACGGGTTTTAAACCATAGTTCGCTACAAGTGATGAATGTTTTTAAACCAGTAAGTTTTTCTACAAGTTATGAACTGTTTTAAACCATAAGTTTGCTACAAGTTAGAACGGGTTTTAAACCCTAATTTTTTTACAAGTGTTTAAGGGGGAAAACCGGTTTTTGAAAGGGCAAAACCAAAAATTCTGCTACAAATGTAGAACTGTTGTAAACATAAATTCTGTTACAAGGTATGAACTGTTAAACCAAAAAAGTTCTGCACAATGTATGAACTGTTGTAAACCAGTAACCCGCACAAGTTATGAACGGTTGTAAACCAGTAAGTTCTGCACAAGTGTAGAAGGTTGTAAACCAGTAATTGTGCTACAAGTTATAACGTTTTTAAACCATAAGTTTTGCTACAAATGAATAAAATTTGTAAAACCCAAAAATTCGCACAAGTGTATGAAATGTTGTAAACCCTAAGTTCTGCTACAAGTGGTAACTGTTTTTCACCCTTAAAACCTGCCAAACCCCTTCCAATGCACACACCCCCCGACTCTCCTTTTTGCATGTGATACTAGTGTTTTTAAAAAAGTTCCTTTTTACAGTGTTTTCCCCAATCATCGCCGTTCATATTCTGTTCTTTTCAAAACCCCCAAAGGAAAGAGCTTTCTCTGCTCTTTGACATCACAAACCATTTAAGTCTGACTTGTGGGGCCTTTTGTCCATCATGATTTTTCCCCCCCCCATCCACACAAAACTTTTCCCTCTTCCCTCCTGTCCCCCCCCCCCCCCCCCCCCCCCCCCCATAATTAGTTTTCCGTCCATATTTTTTTTTTGCACTGTTGTTGTTGTTCTTCTTCTTTGTCTTTTTGGGAATTTACCTCTGCATCATTGCGTGCACTACCCCACACGCTCATTTCAGTTTTTTCCAACACACCCCTCGAAATCATTTAAACTGAATCCACCACAAGAGTAGGGCATAAGCGCCACAGAACTGGGACCTTTTTTCACAAGCCTAATCATGTTAGAAAAAGGCTTTCATTTTGGATTGTGACTTCGTGACATGGTAGTACTCTATGCTTACTTCAAATAAGCTGGTGTCAACCAAACCAAAAAAAAAATAAACCCGATTGTTTTTCAGGGGCATTGACGCCACCCTCAATGACGGTCCAAAAAAGGGGAACTCAGCTGTGTGGTCCCATCTTTCCCAACAGCCCCAGCACACTCAACCCGGGAAAGAGCACATAGAGAAACAAAAAAATTTCCCTTATAATTTTTTTTTATTAATATGGGGTCAAACCCAAACTCCCTGTCAGTAATCTGCCGATTGGGGGAAAAAAAATTTCAGTTGGATCTTCATCACTCAGGGAATCTGGATATACTACATGCTGAATACTACAGTTTCCCAAAAGAAGTAAAGC
>JAPXFY010003478.1:12500-15000 GCA_030674185.1 Monoplex corrugatus
GGACTGCCTTCTGCACTTTTTGACATCTTCTTCTTCCTTCAACTCCTGTATGATCATGTCTCTTTTTTCCTTCCCTTTGGCTTTGGACCACCACTGCATTTTTGTTGCTCCCAGTCCCTGTCTGTTGGTTTGCGTGTGTCCAATTATTTCTTTGATGCTGAGGTTTCTCTTGGCATTGTTTACAGCCTCTTGGACTTTCCACTTTCTGCCAGTTCTCAGCTTTGGATGAAGTGATCTCACGATGTTGTCTTCCGATTCCTCCAGCATGCTCAACAGTCTTGCTTTTCCAACTTTGTATTCCTCCACTATGGATTTAAGAGGTAGCTTCAGCATTGCTTGACGACAGTAGAATGCAACATCAGTGAGACCAGGTGGGACACCGAGCCATTTTCTTGTGTATTTGTTGATTTTGGCTTCCATTGCTTCCACTGTGCTGGTGCAAATGTCATAGATTAGCAGTGGCCACAGCAGCTTTGGTATCAGCATGAACTGTAGACACCAGACTTTGTATTTGCCTGGCAGTCCGCAGTTATCTATTTTCTTCAGGCCTTCTTCTGCTGTTTGCTTGGTTTCACATCCCCTTTGTGTGTCTTTCAGGGAGTCATCATACCATCTTCCGAGACTTTTTACTGGCTCTTCTGTGACAGTGGGGATGGCTTGGTTGGCTACCATGAATTTGACTGAATCTGCCACTTTTCCTTTTCGCAGTGAGAGACTTCGGGATTTCTTAGGTTTGAACCTCATTCTTGAAGAGGCCACCAGCTCATCCAGCTGCTTTAAGATTCGGTGTGTCTCTTCCTCATCCGTGGACAAGACTGTTGTGTCATCCATGAAAGCTTTCAGAGGAGGCATCTGGTATCCATCTCCCAGATTCACTGGACCTGAACTCTTCATTGCAGCTTTCAAGATGACTTCCATTGCCAACACGAACAGTATGGGAGAGATTGCACAGCCCATTGCAATGCCCACCTCTAGGTCTATCTAGTCTGTGGTGTATTCTTTGGTAGAGAACCGCATTGAGAACCCTTGGAAATACTTCCTCAGCATTGTTCGGATGTTTTCTGGGATGTGATACATTTCAAGAGCCAGCTGGATCATATCGTGTGGAACTGATCCATATGCATTCGCCAGATCAAGCCAAACTACGTCAATGTCTCTCTTCTCTGTTCTTGCTTTTTGGATGGCATCCCAAATCAACGTGGCATGTTCCAAGCATCCAGGCATTCCTGGTATGCCTCCCTTTTGGACTGACATATCCAGATACTTGTTTTCAGTCAGGTATTTTGTCAATCTTGCTGCCATAACAGAGAAGAAGATTTTCCCCTCGACGTTCAGAAGTGATATTGGCCTGAACTGATTGATGCTGCTGGAGTTCTGCTCCTTCGGAATGTACACTCCTTCAGCTCTCATCCATTGGTCGCTGATCTTCTGGTTCCTCCATGCTGATCGAATCATCTTGTGGAGCCACTCGAGCACTTTTGGGCATTTCTTGTAGAGCAGGTATGGTATTCCGTTTGGTCCAGGTGCTGACTTGGCTCTGGCTTTCTTTACTACGTTCTTCACTTCATCCAGTGTTGGTGGTTTGTTATTGAATTTTCCTTCTGGCGCTGCAGGCCAAACCAGATTCTGGATTTCAAGTGGTGCCTCGCGCTGAGAATCGGAATATGTTTCCCTGAGATGCTGCTCTAGGGTTTCCTTGCCCACTGTGAGAGTCCCTGATTTGGGTTGTTCAAACAGCTTTCTTGCAAAGTCAAAGGGATCTTTGAAGAAACGATCTTGAGTCTTCTTCTTTTTGCTCTTTCTTCGCCTTGCTGATTCCACTTTGCTGAGAGCATTGTGTTTGGCCTTCAGATCTTTCCAGAGTTCCAGGAGCCCTTGCTTCTCGAATTCTGAGGCAGTTTTCATTCGCTTTTTAAGCTTCCTTTTCTCCCTCCGGATGCTCTCCATCTGTTGCTGTCTTCTGGATTTCTGGGGAGGCGCTTTTGTCTTTGGCTGCTTCACTCCATAAGTGTCCCTGCAGATAGAGTATATGATGCCTCCGTATGTGTCAAGTTTGTGTTCCAGCGTACTGTTCCCTATTAGCGCATTCAGCTTAAGGACAAGTTCCTCATCTAATTTCTCCCATTGTTCTTTTGCACCGGCAGGCGGCAAATTGAGTTTTCCACGTAACAATAATATTACACAAGCAATAATGAAATATCGTCAACATCATCATCATCATCATCATGTGCCCTGTCGCATGGCGTTGGTGATCATGACTGTCCATACGAATCTATCCCTTGTTGCTGCAAGTACATCTTCCACCCTCTCTGTCTTCAGCCACCCTGCAAGTCCGTGCAATATTTTTGTCCCTGGGTCTGCCTGATGTGTAATATATCATAATTTTATGACATGAAATAATGTAAAATAATAATCAACTAAATACCCAATCAGTCAACCATCCAATCAACTTACCAAGCAACCGCCCATTCAATCGACCAACCAACAGCAGTCCAATCAA
>JAPXFY010003478.1:20000-21642 GCA_030674185.1 Monoplex corrugatus
CCCTTAGCTTACTTAATCCTTTGACCCCTCATCCTATCCACCAGCTGCGAAAGCTTAACTCCTTGACTCCCTCATCCTATCCATTAGCTTCCTGCAAGAAGCTGGTAGATAGGGTGAGGGAGTCAAAGTAAGTTTTTGCTTTGCTGATATGGTTGACAATACACGGTATTACGTCTTTGTGCCTATGTATCACATGTATGTAGCAAGGACTAGCTATAAGACAGGTCCAGTGGGACCTAATGCTACTACCCTCGAGTAATAAAGTGTTTTGAAGTTTCATTGGCACCAGGGCCCTAGCTGAGAGAATTTGAGGTGGGCGTTGTTGTGCAACTGAAATATTAGAACGTTAAATCTACGCTATAGAAGTGGTTCAGAATAAAAAAAACATAAAATAAAAAAAAACTTGATCTGATTAAGTCGGCTTCACTTCCTCGTTTACCAGAAAACGGGAATTCTTCAATGAAGTGTAGTACCGTACGTTTCACTACTTCACTGCATGTGAAACTGGGCATTTAGAACTCATTGTTGTTCTTGTTTAAAAACCCAGCCGACTGTGTATAGCCAAATCAGGGCTATAACCGTTTCAAAGCATGCGCAATACTTCAACAGGAAAATAAAAGGAAAAGAAAATTAAGGACACGTATCAGTGCATTCGCGCACATAATCTAAGATGCCCCTAGCACTGACCACCCGTCTAATGTGTCGCACAGGGGATTAAAAAAAACATACCTGAATACAAATTGAAACATAAATAAGGACACTAAAACGTATATAAAAAAGAGGCCTAAATTACCTAAAATTGCTTCCACACATCTCATTTCCCTAGAGCCAAAAATGCACATGATACATGTACCCAATTATCATTCCTAAGAGACAGTATGTAAGACTTTATCGAACACGTACAGGTGAATGGACCAGCAGGCAGACAATGATAGTGAGAAATGACAGAAAGCAAAGGAGGAAGAAAGAAACAAAGAGAGTGACAGAAAAGGAACTTTCCAGCACATAATTTCCAGGAGGGGATACTATTTATACTGAAAGAGCCCCCAGTATCCCCACGGGGTGCATTTAGAACTGATGTGATGGTTGACATGACTCATTTTGGGTTGGTGTAAATGATCTCTGAGTTGGGAAAACAGTGGTGAAGAAAGACTTGCGTGCTATGAAATGAGAGTTCAAACTTGTTTTGGTCCCTTTTTATGGTGAAAACATTCGGTTGTAGGAAAGAATTATCTCTTTTCAGCAGATGTGTTACTGTCAGAATAATGATTGTGTTGTCCAAAATTCCAGGTTTGTGAAATCAGAAGAAAGTACACGTTTGATACAGTTGTCCATGATTTTAACGATTACTGATTTAGTATTATTACGTCATCATCATCACCATCACCACCACCACCATCTTCCCAGGCTTGCGTAGAGCGCAGGTAGAGCTATCTACTTATAATAATAGGGAGAAGAGTGGCAGAATGGTTCAGACGTTCGCCTGCCAATAAGTAAACTCGAGGTACCAAGGTTCTCTCCCCGTAGAGGCCTCGACTTTTCTTCTTAATTTGACCAGAAAATCACACAGACCGTCTAGTCCTTCGGAAGAGGACGAAAAAACGAGTCCGACCCGTGTGCTTTCTGGCTGCGCATGCTAAAG
>JAPXFY010003479.1:0-21640 GCA_030674185.1 Monoplex corrugatus
AAATTCAACAACATGGGAGATAACTCTTACCTGGCTCTCAAGAGTTATAATCCTTGGTTAGTCTTCAAAAATTCTCCCTGTTTCCCTCATATTTCCTTTAGTGTTATCTGTAAATCTTGGAAGCAACCCTGTATATGTTCTGTCCTGTCTATGTTTGTGCGTTTGATCTGTTCAAGAAGAAAAGACTATGTCAATCTTGAACATGAGACAAATATGTTGTGTGCATTTCTCTTCTCCCTCATAGTTGTGAGTAGGTGTAGTTGCGGGGTATAAAGGTAGTCTTGGACATTTTTTCATTGAGAAATGTTCCTAGCTGACAGTTTGGTGTATTTTGGCTACGTTAATGCTAGTTGAATGTTTAGCGCGAACTATGATGGATTATGAGAAATTCTACAACATGGGAGATAACTCGTACCTGGCTCTCAAGAGTTATAATCCTTGGTTATTCTTCAAAAATTCTCCCTGTTTCCCTCATATTCCCTTAAGTGTTGCCTGTAAACCTTGAAGCAACCCTGTATATGTTCTGTCCTGTCTATGTTTGCGCGTTTGATCAGTTCAAGAAGAAAAGACTATGTCAATCTTGAACATGAGACCAATATGTTGTGTGCATTTCTCTCCTCCCTCATAGTTGTGTGTAGGTGTAGTTGCGGGGTATAAAGATAGTCTTGGACATTTATTCATTGAGAAATGTTCTGAGCTGTCAGTTTGGTGTATTTTGGCTACGTTAATGCTTGCTGAATGTTTAGCGCGAACTATGATGGATTATGAGAAATTCAACAACATGGGAGATAACTCGTACCTGGCTCTCAAGAGATAATCCTTGCTTAGTCTTCAAAAATTCTCCCTCTTTCCCTCATATTTCCTTTAGTGTTACCTGTAAATCTTGGAAGCAACCCTGTATATGTTCTATCCTGTCTATGTTTGTGCGTTTGATCTGTTCAAGAAGAAAAGACTATGTCAATCTTGAACATGAGACCAATATGTTGTGTGTATTTCTCTCCTCCCTCATAGTTGTGTGTAGGTGTAGTTTCGGTGTATAAAGGTAGTCTTGGACATTTATACATTGAGAAATGTTCTGAGCTTACAGTTTAGTGTAGTTTGGCTACATTAATGCTAGCTGAATGTTTAGCGCGAACTATGATGGATTATATAAGAAACTCAACAACATGGGAGATAACTCGTTCCTGGCTCTCAAGAGTTATAATCCTTGGTTAGTCTTCAAAAATTCTCCCTACCTCCCTCATATTCCCTTTAGTGTTACCTGTAAACCTTGGAAGCAACTCTGTATATGTTCAGTCCTGTCTATGTTTGTGCGTTTGATCAGTTCAAGAAGAAAAGACTATGTCAATCTTGAACATGAGACCAATATGTTGTGTGCATTTCTCTCCTCCCTCATAGTTGTGTGTAGGTGCAGTTTCCGGGTATCAAGGGGTCTTGGACATTTTGTTCATTGAGAAATGTTCTGAACTTAGAATTTGGTGTATTTTGGCTACTTTAATGCTAGCTGAATGTTTTACCACGAACTATGATGGATTTTGAGAAATTCTACAACATGGGAGATAACTCGTACCTGGCTCTCAAGAGTGATAATCCTTGGTTAGTCTTCAAAAATTCTCACTGTTTCCTTGCTGTTTCCTTTAGTGTTACCTGCAAACCTTGGAAGCAACCCTGTATATGTTCTGTCCTGTCTATGTTTGCGCGTTTGATCAGTTGAAGTAGAAAAGACTATATCAGTTTTGAACATGAGACCAATATGTTGTTTGCATTTCTCTCCTCCCTCATAGTTGTGTGTAGGTGTAGTTTCGGGGTATAAAGGGGGTCTTGGACATTTATACATTGAGAAATGTTCTGAGCTTACAGTTTTGTTTAGTTTGGCTACTTTAATGCTAGCTGAATGTTTAGCGCGAACTATGATGGTTATGAGAAACTTCAACAACATGGGAGATAACTCTTCCTGGCTCTCAAGAGTTATAATCCTTGGTTAGTCTTCAAAAATTCTCCCGTTTTCTCATATTCCTTTAGTGTTCTGTAACCTTGGAAGCAACTCTGTATATGTTCTGTCCTGTCTATGTTTGTGCGTTTGATCTGTTAAGAAGAAAAGACTATGTCAATCTTGAACATGAGACCAATATGTTGTGTGCATTTCTCTTCTCCCTCATAGTTGTGATGTAGGTGTAGTTCGGGTATAAGGAGGTCTTGGACATTTATTTCATTGAGAAATGTTCAACTTAGAGTTTGGTGTATTCTGGCTACGTTAATGCTAGTTGAATGTTTTACCCGAACTATGATGGATTTTGAGAAATTCTACAACATGGGAGATAACTCGTACCTGGCTCTCAAGATTTGATAATCCTTGGTTATTCTTCAAAAATTCTCCCTGTTTCCTTGCATTTTCCTTTAGTGTTACCTGCAAACCTTGAAGCAACCCTGTATATGTTCTGTCCTGTCTATGTTTGCGCGTTTGATCAGTTAAGAGAAAAGACTATTCAATTTTGAACATGAGACCAATATGTTGTTTGCATTTCTCTCCTCCCTCATAGTTGTGCGTAGGTGTAGTTGCGGGGTATAAAGAGTAGTCTTGGACATTTATTCATTGAGAAATGTTCTGAGCTGTCAGTTTGGTGTATTTTGGCTACGTTAATGCTTGCTGAATGTTTAGCGCGAACTATGATGGATTATAGAAATTCAACAACATGGGAGATAACTCGTACCTGGCTCTCAAGAGATAATCCTTGCTTAGTCTTCAAAATTCTCCCTCTTTCCCTCATATTTCCTTTAGTGTTACCTGTAAATCTTGGAAGCAACCCTGTATATGTTCTATCCTGTCTATGTTTGTGCGTTTGATCTGTTCAAGAAGAAAAGACTATGTCAATCTTGAACATGAGACCAATATGTTGTGTGTATTTCTCTCCTCCCTCATAGTTGTGTGTAGGTGTAGTTTCGGTGTATAAAGGTAGTCTTGGACATTTATACATTGAGAAATGTTCTGAGCTTACAGTTTAGTGTAGTTTGGCTACATTAATGCTAGCTGAATGTTTAGCGCGAACTATGATGGATTATAAGAAACTCAACAACATGGGAGATAACTCGTTCCTGGCTCTCAAGAGTTATAATCCTTGGTTAGTCTTCAAAAATTCTCCCTACCTCCCTCATATTCCCTTTAGTGTTACCTGTAAACCTTGGAAGCAACTCTGTATATGTTCAGTCCTGTCTATGTTGTGCGTTTGATCAGTTCAAGAAGAAAAGACTATGTCAATCTTGAACATGAGACCAATATGTTGTGTGCATTTCTCTCCTCCCTCATAGTTGTGTGTAGGTGCAGTTTCCGGGTATCAAGGGGGTCTTGGACATTTTGTTCATTGAGAAATGTTCTGAACTTAGAATTTGGTGTATTTTGGCTACTTAATGCTAGCTGAATGTTTTACCACGAACTATGATGGATTTTGAGAAATTCTACAACATGGGAGATAACTCGTACCTGGCTCTCAAGAGTGATAATCCTTGGTTAGTCTTCAAAAATTCTCACTGTTTCCTTGCTGTTTCCTTTAGTGTTACCTGCAAACCTTGGAAGCAACCCTGTATATGTTCTGTCCTGTCTATGTTTGCGCGTTTGATCAGTTGAAGTAGAAAAGACTATATCAGTTTTGAACATGAGACCAATATGTTGTTTGCATTTCTCTCCTCCCTCATAGTTGTGTGTAGGTGTAGTTTCGGGGTATAAAGGGGGTCTTGGACATTTATACATTGAGAAATGTTCTGAGCTTACAGTTTTGTTTAGTTTGGCTACTTTAATGCTAGCTGAATGTTTAGCGCGAACTATGATGGTTTATGAGAAACTCAACAACATGGGAGATAACTCGTTCCTGGCTCTCAAGAGTTATAATCCTTGGTTAGTCTTCAAAAATTCTCCCTATTTCTCTCATATTCCCTTTAGTGTTGCCTGTGAACCTTGGAAGCAACTCTGTATATGTTCAGTTCTGTCTATGTTTGTGCATTTGATCAGTTGAAGAAGAAAAGACTATGTCAATCTTGAACATGAGACCAATATGTTGTGTGCATTTCTCTCCTCCCTCATAGTTGTGTGTAGGTGCAGTTTCGGGGTAAAAAGGTAGTCTTGGACATTTATACATTGAGAAATGTTCTGTGCTTACAGTTTGGTGTAGTTTGGCTACTTTAATGCTAGCTGAATGTTTAGCGCGAACTATGATGGATTATAAGAAATTCAACAACATGGGAGATAACTCGTTCCTGGCTCTCAAGAGTTATAATCCTTGGTTAGTCTTCAAAAATTCTCCCTGTTTCCCTCATATTTCCTTTAGTGTTACCAGTAAATCTTGGAAGAAACCCTGTATATGTTCTGTCCTGTCTATGTTTGTGCGTTTGATCAGTTCAAGAAAAAAAGATTATGTCAATCTTGAACATGGGACCAATATGTTGTGTGCATTTCTCTCCTGCCTCATAGTTGTGTGTAGGTGTAGTTTCTGTGTATAAAGGTAGACTTGGACATTTATTCATTGGGAAATGTTCTGAGCTGACAGTTTTGTGCATTTGGGCTACTTTAATGCTAGCTGAATGTTTAGCGCGAACTATGATGGATTTTGAGAAATTCTACAACATGGGATATAACTCGTGCCTGGCTCTCAAGAGTTATAATCATTGGTTAGTCTTCAAAAATTCTCCCTGTTTCCCTCATATTTCCTTTAGTGTTACCTGTAAACCTTAGAATCAACCATGTATATGTTCTGTCCTGTCTAAGTTTGTGCGTTTGATCAGTTCAAGGAGAAAAGACTATGTCAATCTTGAACATGAGACCAATATGTTGTGTGCATTTCTCTCCTCCCTCATAGTTGTGTGTAGATGTAGTTTCGGGGTATAAAGGTAGTCTTGGACATTTATTCATTGGGAAATGTTCTGAGATTACAGTTTTGTGCATTTGGGCTACTTTAATGCTAGCTGAATGTTTAGCACGAACTAAGGTGGTTTTTTGAGAAATTCTACAACATGGGAGATAACTCGTACCTGGCTCTCAAGAGTTATAATCCTTGGTTAGTCTTCAAAAATTCTCACTGTTTTCTTCATGTTTCCTTTAGTGTTACCCGTAAACCTTGGAAGCAACCCTGTATATGTTCTGTCCTGTCTATGTTTGTGCGTTTGATCAGTTGAAGTAGAAAAGACTATATCAGTTTTGAACATGAGACCAATATGTTGTTTGCATTTCTCTCCTCCCTCATAGTTGTGTGTAGGTGTAGTTTCGGGGTATAAAGGGGGTCTTGGACATTTATACATTGAGAAATGTTCTGAGCTGACAGTTTTGTGTATTTTGGCTACGTTAATGCTAGCTGAATGTTTAGCTCGAACTATGATGGATTATCAGAAATTCTACAACATGGGAGATAACTCGTACCTGGCTCTCAAGAGTTATAATCCTTGGTTAGTCTTCAAAAATTCTCCCTGTTTCCCTAATATTTCCTTTAGTGTTACCTGTAAACCTTAGAATCAACCATGTATATGTTCTGTCCTGTCTATGTTTGTGCATTTGATCAGTTGAAGAAGAAAAGACTGTGTCAATCTTGAACATGAGACCAATATGTTGTGTGTATTTCTCTCCTCCCTCATAGTTGTGTGTAGGTACAATTTCGGAGTAAAAAGGTAGTCTTGGACATTTGTACATTGAGAAATGTTCTGAGCCTACAGTTTGGTGTACTTTGGCTACTTTAATACTAGATGAATGTTTAGCGCGAACTATGATGGATTATGAGAAATTCAACAACATGGGAGATAACTCGTTCGTGGCTCTCAAGAGTTGTAATCCTTGGTTAGTCTTCAACAATTCTCCGTGTTTCCTCATATTTCTTTAGTGTTACCTGTAAATCTTGGAAGCAGCCCTGTATATGTTCTGTCCTGTCTATGTTTGTGCGTTTGATCAGTTCAAGAAGAAAAGATTATGTCAATCTTGAACATTGGACCAATATGTTGTGTGCATTTCTCTCCTCCCTCATAGTTGTGTGTAGGTGTAGTTTCGGTGTATAAAGGTAGTCTTGGACATTTATTCATTGGGAAATGTTCTGAGATTACAGTTTTGTGCTTTTGGGCAACTTTAATGCTAAGCTGAATGTTTAGCGCGAACTATGATGGATTTTGAGAAATTCTACAACATGGGAGATAACTCGTTCCTGGCTCTCAAGAGTTATATTCCTTCGTTAGTCTTCAAAAATTCTCCCTGTTTCCTTCATATTCCCTCTAGTGTTCCCTGTAAACCTTGGAAGCAACTCTGTATATGTTCAGTCCTGTCTATGTTTGTGCGTTTGATCAGTTCAAGGAGAAAAGACTATGTCAATCTTGAACATGAGACCAATATGTTGTGTGCATTTCTCTCCTCCCTCATAGTTGTGTGTAGGTGTTGTTTCGGGGTATAAATGTAGTCTTGGACATTTATTCATTGGGAAATGTTCTGAGCTTACAGTTTTGTGAATTTGGGCTACTTTAATGCAAGCTCAATGTTTAGCGCGAACTAAGGTGGTTTTTTGAGAAATTCTACAACATGGGAGATAACTCGTACCTGGCTCTCAAGAGTTATAATCCTTGCTTAGTCTTCAAAAATTCTCCCTGTTTCCCTCATATTCCCTTTAGTATTACCTGTAAACCTTGGAAGAAACCCTGTATATGTTCTGTCCTGTCTATGTTTGCGCGTTTGATCAGTTCAAGAAGAAAAGACTATGTCAATCTTGAACATGAGACCAATATGTTGTGTGCATTTCTCTCCTCCCTCATAGTTGTGTGTAGGTGTAGTTGAGCGGAATAAAGGTAGTCTTGGACATTTATTCATTGAGAAATGTTCTGAGCTGACAGTTTGGTGTATTTTGGCTACGTTAATGCTAGCTGAATGTTTAGCGCGAACTATGATGGATTTTGAGAAATTCTACAACATGGGATATAACTCGTGCCTGGCTCTCAAGAGTTATAATTCTTGGTTAGTCTTCAAAAATTCTCCCTGTTTCCCTCATATTTCCTTTAGTGTTACCTGTAAACCTTAGAATCAACCATGTATATGTTCTGTCCTGTCTATGTTTCCGCGTTTGATCAGTTCAAGGAGAAAAGACTATGTCAATCTTGAACATGAGACCAATATGTTGTGTGCATTTCTCTCCTCCCTCATAGTTGTGTGTAGATGTAGTTTCGGGGTATAAAGGTAGTCTTGGACATTTATTCATTGGGAAATTTTCTGAGCTTACAGTTTTGTGAATTTGGGCTACTTTAATGCTAGCTGAATGTTTAGCACGAACTAAGGTGGTTTTTTGAGAAATTCTACAACATGGAAGATAACTCGTACCTGGCTCTCAAGAGTTATAATCCTTGGTTAGTATTCAAAAATTCTCACTGTTTTCTTTATGTTTCCTTTAGTGTTACCGTAAACCTTGGAAGCAACCCTGTATATGTTCGTCCTGTCTATGTTTGTGCGTTTGATCAGTTGAAGTAGAAAAGACTATATCATTTTGAACATGAGACCAATATGTTTGTTTGCATTTCTCTCCTCCCTCATAGTTGTGTGTAGGTGTAGTTTCGGGGTATAAAGGGGTCTTGGACATTTATAATTGAGAAATGTTCTTAGCCTACAGTTTGGTGTAGTTTGGCTACTTTAATACTAGTGAATGTTTAGCGCGAACTATGATGGATTATGAGAAATTCACAACATGGGAGATAACTCTTACCTGGCTCTCAAGAGTTTATAATCCTTGGTTTAAACTTCAAAACATTCTCCCTGTTTCCCTAATATTTCCTTTAGTTATACCTGTAAACCTTAGAATCAACATGTATATTGTTCTCTCCGTCTAATGTTTGTGCATTTGATCAGTTGGAGAAGAAAGACTGTGTCAATCTTGAACATGAGACCAATATGTTGTTGTGTACTTCTCTCCTCCCATAGTTGTGTTAGGTACAATTTCGGAGTAAAAAGGTAGTCTTGGACATTTATACATTGAGAAATGTTCTTAGCCTACAGTTTGGTGTAGTTTGGCTACTTTAATACTAGATGAATGTTTAGCGCGAACTATGATGGATTATAAGAAATTCAACAACATGGGAGATAACTCGTTCCTGGCTCTCAAGAGTTGTAATCCTTGGTTAGTCTTCAACAATTCTCCCTGTTTCCCTCATATTTCTTTAGTGTTACCTGTAAATCTTGGAAGCAGCCCTGTATATGTTCTGTCCTGTCTATGTTTGTGCGTTTGATCAGTTCAAGAAGAAAAGATTATGTCAATCTTGAACATGGGACCAATATGTTGTGTGCATTTCTCTCCTCCCTCATAGTTGTGTGTAGGTGTAGTTTCGGTGTATAAAGGTAGTCTTGGACATTTATTCATTGTGAAATGTTCTGAGATTACAGTTTTGTGCATTTGGGTTACTTTAATGCTAAGCTGAATGTTTAGCGCGAACTATGATGGATTTTGAGAAATTCTACAACATGGGAGATAACTCGTTCCTGGCTCTCAAGAGTTATATTCCTTGGTTAGTCTACAAAAATTCTCCCTGTTTCCTTCATATTCCCTCTAGTGTTGCCTGTAAACCGTGGAAGCAACTCTGTATATGTTCAGTCCTGTCTATGTTTGTGCGTTTGATCAGTTCAAGGAGAAAAGACTATGTCAATCTTGAAATTGAGACCAATATGTTGTGTGCATTTCTCTCCTCCCTCATAGTTGTGTGTAGGTGTTGTTTCGGAGTATAAAGGTAGTCTTGGACATTTATTCATTGGGAAATGTTCTGAGCTTACAGTTTTGTGAATTTTGGCTACTTTAATGTAAGCTCAATGTTTAGCGCGAACTATGATGGATTATCAGAATTTCTACAACATGGGAGATAACTCGTGCCTGGCTCTCAAGAGTTATAATCCTTGGTTAGTCTTCAAAAATTCTCCCTGTTTCCCTCATATTCCCTTTAGAGTTACCTGTAAACCTAGGAAGAAACCCTGTATATGTTCTGTCCTGTCTATTGTTGCGCGTTTGATCAGTTCAAGAAGAAAAGACTTTGTCAATCTTGAACATGAGACCAATATGTTGTGTGCATTTCTCTCCTCCCTCATAGTTGTGTGTAGGTGTAGTTGCGCGGTATAAAGGTAGTCTTGGACATTTATTCATTGAGAAATGTTCTGAGCTGACAGTTTGGTGTATTTTGGCTACTTTAATGCTAGCTGAATGTTTAGCGCAAACTATGATGGATTTTGAGAAATTCTACAACATGGGATATAACTCGTTCCTGGCTCTCAAGAGTTATAATCCTTGGTTAGTCTTCAAAAATTCTCCCTGTTTCCCTCATATCTCCTTTAGTGTTACCTGTAAACCTTGGAAGCAACTCTGTATATGTTCAGTCCTGTCTATGTTTGTGCGTTTGATCTGTTCAAGGAGAAAAGACTATGTCAATCTTGAACATGAGACCAATATGTTGTGTGCATTTTTCTCCTCCCTCATAGTTGTGTGTAGGTGTAGTTTCCGGGTATAAAGGTAGTCTTGGACATTTATTCATTGGGAAATGTTCTGAGATTACAGTTTTGTGCTTTTGGGCTACTTTAATGCTAAGCTGAATGTTTAGCGCGAACTATGATGGATTGTCAAAAAATCTACAACATGGGAGATAACTCGTACCTGGCTCTCAAGAGTTGTAATCCTTGGTTAGTCTTCAAAAATTCTCCCTGTTTCCCTCATATTTCCTTTAGTGTTACCTGCAAACCTTGGAAGCAACCATGTATATGTTCAGTCCTGTCTATGTTTGTGCGTTTCATCAGTTGAAGAAGAAAAGACTGTTAATCTTGAACATGAGACCAATATGTTGTGTGCATTTCTCTCCTCCCTAATAGTTGTGTGTAGGTGTAATTTCCGGGTATAAAGGAAGTCTTGGACATTTATATATTGAGAAATGTTCTGAGCTTACAGTTTGGTGTAGTATGGCTACTTTAATGCTAGCTGACAGTTTAGCGCGAACTATGATGGATTTTGAAAAATTCAACAACATGGGAGATAACTCGTACCTGGCTCTCAAGAGTTATAATCCTTGGTTAGTCTTCAAAAATTCTCCCTGTTTCCCTCATATTCCCTTTAGTGTTACCTGTAAACTTTGGAAGCAACTCTGTATCTGTTCAGTCCTGTCTATGTTTGTGCGTTTGATCAGTTAAAGGCGAAAAGACTATGTCAATCTTGAACATGAGACCAATATGTTGTGTGCATTTCTCTCCTCCCTCATAGTTGTGTGTAGGTGTAGTTTCGGGGTATAAAGGTAGTCTTGGACATTTATTCATTGGGAAATGTTCTGAGCTTACAATTTTGTGAATTTTGGCTACTTTAATCCTAAGCTGAATGTTTAGCGCGAACTATGATGGATTTTGAGACATTCTACAACATGGGAGATAACTCGTTCCTGGCTCTCAAGAGTTAAAATCCTTGGTTAGTCTTCAAATATTCTCCCTGTTTCCCTCATATTCCCTTTAGTGTTATCTGTAAACCTTGGAAGCAACTCTGTATATATTCAGTCATGTCTATGTTTGTGCGTTTGATCAGTTCAAGTAGAAAAGACTATGTCAATCTTGAACATGAGACCAATATGTTGTGTGCATTTTTCTCCTCCCTCATAGTTGTGTGTAGGTGTAGTTTCAGGGTATAAAGGTAGTCTTGGACATTTATTCATTGGGAAATGATCTGAGCTTACAGTTTTGTGAATTTTGGCTACTTTAATGCTAACTGAATGTTTAGCGCGAACTATGATGGATTATGAGAAATTCAACAACATGGGATATAACTCGTACCTGGCTCTCAAGAGTTATAATCCTTGGTTAGTCTTCAACAATTCTCCCTTTTTACCTCATATTCCCTTTAGTGTTACCTGTAAACCTTGGAAGAAACCCTGTATATGTTCTGTCCTGTCTATGTTTGCGCGTTTGATCAGTTCAAGAAGAAAAGACAATGTCAATCTTGAACATGAGACCAATATGTTGTGTGAATTTCTCTCATCCCTTATAGTTGTGTGTAGGTGTAGTTTCGGGGTATAAAGGTAGTCTTGGACATTTATACATTGAGAAATGTTCTGAGCTTACAGTTTGGTGTACTTTGGCTACTTTAATGCTAGCTGAAAGTTTAGTGCGAACTATGATGGATTACGAGAAATTCAACAACATGGGAGATAACTCGTTCCTGACTCTCAAGAGTTATAATCCTTGGTTAGTCTTCAAAATTCTCCGTTTCCCTCATATTTCCTTTAGTGTTACCTGTAAACCTTGGAAGCAACCCTGTATATGTCCTCTCCTGTCTATGTTTGTGCGTTTGATCAGTTCAAGAAGAAAAGATTATGTCAATCTTGAACATGGGACCAATATGTTGTGTGCATTTCTCTCCTCCCTCATAAGTTGTGTGTAGGTGCAGTTTCGGCGTATAAAGGTAGTCTTGGACATTTATTCATTGGGAAATGTTCTGAGATTACAGTTTCGTGCATTTCGGCTACTTTAATGCTAAGCTGAATGTTTAGCGCGAACTATGATGGATTTTGAGAAATTCTACAACATGGGAGATAACTCGTTCCTGGCTGTCAAGAGTTATAATCCTTGGTTAGTCTTCAAAAATTCTCCCTGTTTCCCTCATATTCCCTTTAGTGTTACCTGTAACCCTTGGAAGCAACTCTGTATATGTTCAGTCCTGTCTATGTTTATGCGTTTGATCAGTTCAAGGAGAAAAGTCTATGTCAATCTTGAACATGAGACCAATATGTTGTGTGCATTTTTCTCCTCCCTCATAGTTGTGTGTAGGTGTAGTTGCGGGGTATAAAGGAAGTCTTGGACATTTATACATTGAGAAACGTTCTGAGCTTACAATTTGGTGTAGTTTGACTACTTTAATGCTAGCTGAATGTTTAGCGCGAACTATGATTGATTATGAGAAATTCAACAACATGGGAGATAACTCGTTCCTGGCTCTCAAGAGTTATAATCCTTGGTTAGTCTTCAAAAATTCTCCCTGTTTCCCTCATATTTCCTTTAGTGTAACCTGTAAATCTGGAACCAACCCTGTATATGTTCTGTCCTGTCTATGTTTGAGCGTTTGATCAGTTCAAAAAGAAAAGATTATGTCAATCTTGAACATGGCACCAATATGTTGTGTGCATTTCTCTCCTCCCTCATAGTTGTGTGTAGGTGTAGTTTCGGCGTACAAAGGTAGTCTTGGACATTTATTCATTGGGAAATGTTCTGAGCTTACAGTTTTGTGAATTTGGGCTACTTTAATGCTAGCTGAATGTTTAGCGCGAACTATGATGGATTATCAGAAGTTCTACAACATGAGAGATAACTCGTACCTGGCTCTCAAGAGTTATAATCCTTGGTTAGTCTTCAAAAATTATCCCTGTTTCCCTCATATTCCCTTTAGTGTTACCTGTAAACCGTGGAAGCAACTCTGTATATGTTCAGTCCTGTCTATATTTGTGCGTTTGTATCAGTTCAAGAAGAAAAGACTATGTCAATCTTGAACATGAGACCAATATGTTGTGTGCATTTTTCTCCTCCCTCATAGTTGTGTGTAGGTGTAGTTTCGGGGTATAAAGGTACTCCTGGACATTTATTCATTGGGAAATATTCTGAGCTTACAGTTTTGTGAATTTTGGGCTACTTTAATGCTAGCTGAATGTTTAGCGCGCACTATGATGGATTATGAGAAATTCTACAACATGGGAGATAACTCGTACCTGGCTCTCAAGAGTTATAATCCTTGGTTAGTCTTCAAAAATTCTCCCTGTTTCCCTCATATTCCCTTTAGTGTTGCCTTTAAACCTTGGAAGCAACCCTGTATATGTTCTGTCCTGTCTATGTTTGCGCGTTTGATCTGTTCAAGAAGAAAAGACTATGTCAATCTTGAACATGAGACCAATATGTTGTGTGCATTTCTCTCCTCCCTCATAGTTGTGTGTAGGTGTAGTTGCGGGGTATAAAGGTAGTCTTGGACATTTATTCATTGAGAAATGTTCTGAGCTGACAGTTTGGTGTAGTTTGGTTACTTTAATGCTAGCTGAATGTTTAGCGCGCACTATGATGGATTATGAGAAATTCTACAACATGGGAGATAACTCGTACCTGGCTCTCAAGAGATATAATCCTTGGTTAGTCTTCAAAAATTCTCCCTGTTTCCCTCATATTCCTTTTAGTGTTACCTGTAAACCTTGGAAGCAACCCTGTATATGTTCTGTCCTGTCTATGTTTGCGCGTTTGATCAGTTGAAGAAGAAAAGACTATGTCAATCTTGAACATGAGACCAATATGTTGTGTGCATTTTTATCCTCCCTCATAGTTGTGTCTAGGTGTAGTTTCAGGGTATAAAGGTAGTCTTGGACATTTATACTTTGAGAAATTTTCTGAGCTTACAGTTGGTGTATTTTGGCTACGTTAATGCCAGCTGAATGTTTAGAGCGAACTATGATGGATTTTGAGAAATTCAACAACATGGGAGATAACTCATTCCTGGCTCTCAAGAGTTATAATCCTTGGTTAGTCTTCAAAAATTCTCCCTGTTTCCCTCATATTTCCTTTAGTGTTACCTGTAAATCTTGGAAGCAACCCTGTATATGTTCTGTCCTGTCTATGTTAGTGCGTTTGATCAGTTCAAGAAGAAAAGACTATGTCAATCTTGTACATGTGATCATTATGTTGTGTGCATTTCTCTCCTCCCTCATAGTTGTGTGCAAGTGTAGTTTCGGGGTATAAAGGTAGTCCTGGACATTTATTCATTGGGAAATGTTCTGAGCTTACAGTTTTATGAATTTTGGCTACTTTAATGCTAGTTGAATGTTTAGCGCGAACTATGATGGATTTTCAGAAATTCAACAACATGGGAGATAACTCGTTCCTGGCTCTCAAGAGTTATAATACTTGGTTAATCTTCAAAAATTCTCCCTGTTTCCCTCATATTTCCTTTAGTGTTACCTGCAAATCTTGGAAGCAACCCTGTATATGTTCTGTCCTGTCTATGTTTGTGCGTTTGATCAGTTCAAGAAGAAAAGATTATGTTGTTTGCATTTCTCTCCTCCCTCATAGTTGTGTGCAAGTGTAGTTTCGGTGTATAAACGTAGTCTTGGACATTTATACATAGAGAAATGTTCTGATCCGACAGTTTGGTGTATTTGGCTACTTTAATGTTAGCTGAATGTTTAGCGTGAACTATGATGGATTATGAGAAATTCTACAACATGGGAGATAACTCGTACCTGGCTCTCAAGAGTTATAATCCTTGGTTAGTCTTCAAAAATTCTCCCTGTTTCCCTCATATTCCCTTTAGTGTTACCTGTAAACTTTGGAAGCAACTCTGTATCTGTTCAGTCCTGTCTATGTTTGTGCGTTTGATCAGTCAAAGGCGAAAAGACTATGTCAATCTTGAACATGAGACCAATATGTTGTGTGCATTTCTCTCCTCCCTCATAGTTGTGTGTAGGTGTAGTTTCGGGGTATAAAGGTAGTCTTGGACATTTATTCATTGGGAAATGTTCTGAGCTTACAATTTTGTGAATTTTGGCTACTTTAATCCTAGCTGAATGTTTAGCGCGAACTATGATGGATTATCAGAAATTCTACAACATGGGAGATAACTCGTTCCTGGCTCTCAAGAGTTATAATCCTTGGTTAGTCTTCAAAAATTCTCCCTGTTTCCCTCATATTTCCTTTAGTGTTACCTGTAAACCTTGGACGCAACTCTGTATAGGTTCAGTCCTGTCTATGTTTGTGCGTTTGATCAGTTCAAGGAGAAAAGACTATGTCAATCTTGAACATGAGACCAATATGTTGTATGCATTTCTCTCCTCCCTCATAGTTGTGTGTAGATGTAGTTTCGGCGTATAAAGGTAGTCTTGGACGTTTATTCATTGGGAAATGTTCTGAGATTACAGTTTTGAGCATTTGGGCTACTTTAATGCTAAGCTGAATGTTTAGCGCGAACTATGATGGATTTTGAGACATTCTACAACATGGGAGATAACTCGTTCCTGGCTCTCAAGAGTTAAAATCCTTGGTTAGTCTTCAAATATTCTCCCTGTTTCCCTCATATTCCCTTTAGTGTTATCTGTAAACCTTGGAAGCAACTCTGTATATATTCAGTCATGTCTATGTTTGTGCGTTTGATCAGTTCAAGTAGAAAAGACTATGTCAATCTTGAACATGAGACCAATATGTTGTGTGCATTTTTCTCCTCCCTCATAGTTGTGTGTAGGTGTAGTTTCAGGGTATAAAGGTAGTCTTGGACATTTATTCATTGGGAAATGATCTGAGCTTACAGTTTTGTGAATTTTGGCTACTTTAATGCTAACTGAATGTTTAGCGCGAACTATGATGGATTATGAGAAATTCAACAACATGGGATATAACTCGTACCTGGCTCTCAAGAGTTATAATCCTTGGTTAGTCTTCAACAATTCTCCCTTTTTACCTCATATTCCCTTTAGTGTTACCTGTAAACCTTGGAAGAAACCCTGTATATGTTCTGTCCTGTCTATGTTTGCGCGTTTGATCAGTTCAAGAAGAAAAGACAATGTCAATCTTGAACATGAGACCAATATGTTGTGTGAATTTCTCTCATCCCTTATAGTTGTGTGTAGGTGTAGTTTCGGGGTATAAAGGTAGTCTTGGACATTTATACATTGAGAAATGTTCTGAGCTTACAGTTTGGTGTACTTTGGCTACTTTAATGCTAGCTGAAAGTTTAGTGCGAACTATGATGGATTACGAGAAATTCAACAACATGGGAGATAACTCGTTCCTGACTCTCAAGAGTTATAATCCTTGGTTAGTCTTCAAAATTCTCCGTTTCCCTCATATTTCCTTTAGTGTTACCTGTAAACCTTGGAAGCAACCCTGTATATGTCCTCTCCTGTCTATGTTTGTGCGTTTGATCAGTTCAAGAAGAAAAGATTATGTCAATCTTGAACATGGGACCAATATGTTGTGTGCATTTCTCTCCTCCCTCATAAGTTGTGTGTAGGTGCAGTTTCGGCGTATAAAGGTAGTCTTGGACATTTATTCATTGGGAAATGTTCTGAGATTACAGTTTCGTGCATTTCGGCTACTTTAATGCTAAGCTGAATGTTTAGCGCGAACTATGATGGATTTTGAGAAATTCTACAACATGGGAGATAACTCGTTCCTGGCTGTCAAGAGTTATAATCCTTGGTTAGTCTTCAAAAATTCTCCCTGTTTCCCTCATATTCCCTTTAGTGTTACCTGTAACCCTTGGAAGCAACTCTGTATATGTTCAGTCCTGTCTATGTTTATGCGTTTGATCAGTTCAAGGAGAAAAGTCTATGTCAATCTTGAACATGAGACCAATATGTTGTGTGCATTTTTCTCCTCCCTCATAGTTGTGTGTAGGTGTAGTTGCGGGGTATAAAAATAGTTTTGGACATTTCTTCATTGGGAAATGTTCTTAGATTACAGTTTTGTGCATTTGGGCTACATTAATGCTAAGCTGAATGTTTAGCGCGAACTATGATGGATTATGAGAAATTCTATAACATGGGAGATAACTCGTTCCTGGCTCTCAAGAGTTATAATCCTTGGTTAGTCTTCAAAAATTCTCCCTGTTTCCTTCATATTCCCTTTAGTGTTACCTGTAAACCTTGGAAGCAACTCTGTATATGTTCAGTCCTGTCTATGTTTGTGCGTTTGATCAGTTCAAGGACAAAAGACTATGTCAATCTTGAACATGAGACCAATATGTTGTGTGCATTTTTCTCCTACCTCATAGTTGTGTGTAGGTGTAATTTCGGGGTATAAAGGAAGTCTTGGACATTTATACATTGAGAAACGTTCTGAGCTTACAATTTGGTGTAGTTTGACTACTTTAATGCTAGCTGAATGTTTAGCGCGAACTATGATTGATTATGAGAAATTCAACAACATGGGAGATAACTCGTTCCTGGCTCTCAAGAGTTATAATCCTTGGTTAGTCTTCAAAAATTCTCCCTGTTTCCCTCATATTTCCTTTAGTGTAACCTGTAAATCTGGAACCAACCCTGTATATGTTCTGTCCTGTCTATGTTTGAGCGTTTGATCAGTTCAAAAAGAAAAGATTATGTCAATCTTGAACATGGCACCAATATGTTGTGTGCATTTCTCTCCTCCCTCATAGTTGTGTGTAGGTGTAGTTTCGGCGTACAAAGGTAGTCTTGGACATTTATTCATTGGGAAATGTTCTGAGCTTACAGTTTTGTGAATTTGGGCTACTTTAATGCTAGCTGAATGTTTAGCGCGAACTATGATGGATTATCAGAAGTTCTACAACATGAGAGATAACTCGTACCTGGCTCTCAAGAGTTATAATCCTTGGTTAGTCTTCAAAAATTCTCCCTGTTTCCCTCATATTCCCTTTAGTGTTGCCTTTAAACCTTGGAAGCAACCCTGTATATGTTCTGTCCTGTCTATGTTTGCGCGTTTGATCTGTTCAAGAAGAAAAGACTATGTCAATCTTGAACATGAGACCAATATGTTGTGTGCATTTCTCTCCTCCCTCATAGTTGTGTGTAGGTGTAGTTGCGGGGTATAAAGGTAGTCTTGGACATTTATTCATTGAGAAATGTTCTGAGCTGACAGTTGGTGTATTTTGGCTACGTTAATGCCAGCTGAATGTTTAGAGCGAACTATGATGGATTTTGAGAAATTCAACAACATGGGAGATAACTCATTCCTGGCTCTCAAGAGTTATAATCCTTGGTTAGTCTTCAAAAATTCTCCCTGTTTCCCTCATATTTCCTTTAGTGTTACCTGTAAATCTTGGAAGCAACCCTGTATATGTTCTGTCCTGTCTATGTTAGTGCGTTTGATCAGTTCAAGAAGAAAAGACTATGTCAATCTTGTACATGTGATCATTATGTTGTGTGCATTTCTCTCCTCCCTCATAGTTGTGTGCAAGTGTAGTTTCGGGGTATAAAGGTAGTCCTGGACATTTATTCATTGGGAAATGTTCTGAGCTTACAGTTTTATGAATTTTGGCTACTTTAATGCTAGTTGAATGTTTAGCGCGAACTATGATGGATTTTCAGAAATTCAACAACATGGGAGATAACTCGTTCCTGGCTCTCAAGAGTTATAATACTTGGTTAATCTTCAAAAATTCTCCCTGTTTCCCTCATATTTCCTTTAGTGTTACCTGCAAATCTTGGAAGCAACCCTGTATATGTTCTGTCCTGTCTATGTTTGTGCGTTTGATCAGTTCAAGAAGAAAAGATTATGTTGTTTGCATTTCTCTCCTCCCTCATAGTTGTGTGCAAGTGTAGTTTCGGTGTATAAACGTAGTCTTGGACATTTATACATAGAGAAATGTTCTGATCCGACAGTTTGGTGTATTTGGCTACTTTAATGTTAGCTGAATGTTTAGCGTGAACTATGATGGATTATGAGAAATTCTACAACATGGGAGATAACTCGTACCTGGCTCTCAAGAGTTATAATCCTTGGTTAGTCTTCAAAAATTCTCACTGTTTTCTTCATATTTCCTTTACTGTTACCCGTAAACCTTGGAAGCAACCCTGTATATGTTCTGTCCTGTCTATGTTTGTGCGTTTGATCAGTTGAAGTAGAAAAGACTATATCGGTTTTGAACATGAGACCAATATGTTGTTTGCATTTCTCTCCTCCCTCATAGTTGTGTGTAGGTGTAGTTTCGGGTATAAAGGCGGTCTTGGACATTTATACATTGAGAAATGTTCTGAGCTGACAGTTTGGTGTATTTTGGCTACGTTAATTCTAGTTGAATGTTTAGCGCGAACTATGATGGATTTTGAGAAATTCTACAACATGGGAGATAACTCGTACCTGGCTCTCAAGAGTTATAATCCTTGGTTAGTCTTCAAAAATTCTCCCTGTTTCCTTCATATTTCCTTTAGTGTTACCTGCAAACCTTAGAATCAACCATGTATATGTTCTGTCCTGTCTATGTTTGTGCATTTCATCAGTTGAAGAAGAAAAGACTATGTCAATCTTGAACATGAGACCAATATCTTATGTGTATTTCTCTCCTCCCTCATAGTTGTGTGTAGGTGTAGTTACGGGGTATAAAGGTAGTCTTGGACATTTATACATTGAGAAATGTTCTGAGCTTACAGTTTGGTGTAGTTTGGCTACTTTAATGCTAGCTAAAAGTTTAGCGCGAACTATGATGGATTATGAGAAATTCAACGACATGGGAGATAACTCGATCCTGCCATCTTTGTCTTTGTGGTCAGCTTGGGATTTGTCCACACCCTTTGTGTGAGGCGGGCTAGTGTTGAGGCTGCCTTCCCGATCCTCTTGTCGACCTCTGTGTCAAGGGAGATGTTATCGGTGATGGTGTACCCAAGATATGTGAATTGATGGTGTAGAGAAATCCACACAACATATTGGTGTCATGTTCAAGACTGATATAGTCTTTTATTCTTGAACTCACCATGCACACACACAACACGGAAGACAGGGTTACTTCCAAGGCATATATGTAACATTAAAGGAAATAAGATGGAAGCAGGGAGAATCTTTTAAGATTAACCAAGGATTGCAACTCTTGAGAGTCATGGAGGAGTTACCTCCCATGTCGTAGATTTCCTCAAATTCCAACATAGTTTGAGGCAATAATTCACCTAGTGTAGAAGCAGCCAAAACGCAGAAAACTGTAAGTTCAGAATATTCCCCAATTAGGAATACCGAAGCGTACCTTTATACCCCGTAACTACACCTACACACAACTATGATGGTGTAGAAAAATGCACACAACATATTGGTGTCATGTTCAGGAATGACATAGTCTTTTACATTTGAACTGACCAAACACACACATATAGACAAGACAAAAGATATATAGGGTTGTTTCCAAAACATATAGGTAACAGTAAAGGAAATAAAAGGGAAGCAGGGAGAATTGTTCTAGATTAACCAAGGATTGTAACTCTTGAGAGTCACGTAGGAGTCATCTCCCATGTTGTAGAATTTCTCAAAATCCAATCTTCTTTGCGGCACCGATTCAGCTAGCATAGAAAGAGCCACAAAACACAAAACTCTGCACTCAGAACATTCCCCAATAAAGGAATGTCCAAGCCTACCTTTATACCCAGCAACTACACCTACACACAACTATGATTGTGTAGAGAAATGCACACAACATATTGGTGTCATGTTCAAGACTGACATAGTCTTTTATTCTTCAACTCACCATGCACACACATAATACGGAAGACAGAACATATCCAGGGTTACTTCCAAGGCTTATAAGTAACATTAAAGGAAATAAGATGGAAGCAGGGAGAATCTTTTAAGATTAACCAAGGATTGCAATTCTTGAGAGTCATGTAGGAGTTACCTCCCATGTCGTAGATTTCCTCAAAATCCAAAATAGTTTGAGGCACTCATTCACCTAGCGTAGAAACAGCCAAAACGCACAAAACTGTAAGTTCAGAATTAGGAATACCGAAGCGTACCTTTATACCCCGCAACTACACCTACACACAACTATGATGGTATAGAAAAATGCACACAACATATTGGTGTCATGTTCAAGAATGACATAGACTTTTACTTTTGAACTGACCAAACACACACATATAGACAAGACAGAAGATATATAGGGATGTTTCCAAAACATTTAGGTAACAGTAAAGGAAATAAGAGCGAAGCAGGGAGAATTGTTCAAGATTAACCAAGGATTGTAACTCTTGAGAGTCACGTAGGAGTCATCTCCCATGTTGTAGAATTTCTCAAAATCCAATCTTCTTTGCGCAACCGATTCAGCTAGCATAGAAAGAGCCACAAAACACAAAACTCTCCACTCAGAACATTCCCCAATAAAGGAATGTCCAAGCCTACCTTTATACCCAGCAACTACACCTACACACAACTATGATGGTGTAGAGAAATGCACACAACATATTGGTGTCATGTTCAAGACTGATATAGTCTTTTATTCTTGAACTCACCATGCACACACACAATACGGAAGACAGAACATATACAGGGTTACTTCCAAGGCATATCAGTATCATTAAAGGAAATAAGATGGAAGCAGGGAGAATCTTTTAAGATTAACCAAGCATTGCAACTCTTGAGAGTCATGTAGGAGTTACCTCCCATGTCGTAGATTTCCTCAAAATCCACCATAGTTTGAGGCACTCATTCACCTAGCGTAGAAGCAGCCAAAACGCACAAAACTGTAAGTTCACAATATTCCCCAATTAGGAATACCGAAGCGTACCTTTATACCCCGCAACTACACCTACACACAACTATGATGGTGTAGAAAAATGCACACAACATATTGGTGTCATGTTCAAGAATGACATAGTCTTTTACTTTTGAACTGACCAAACACACACATATAGACAAAACAGAAGATATATAGGGTTGTTTCCAAAATATATAGGTAACAGTAAAGGAAATAAGATGGAGGTAGGGAGCATTGTTCAAGATTAACCAAGGATTGTAACTCTTGAGAGTCACGTAGGAGTCATCTCCCATGTTGTATAATTTCTCAAAATCCAATCTTCTTTGCGGCACCGATTCAGCTAGCATAGAAAGAACCACAAAACACAAAACTCTGCACTCAGAACATTCCCCAATAAAGTAATGTCCAAGCCTACCTTTATAAACCGCAACTACACCTAACAACAACTA
>JAPXFY010003480.1:0-21639 GCA_030674185.1 Monoplex corrugatus
TGGCAATCATTCAAACAAAATCTTCAATGTATCAATCCATTAATTAGTCATTTACTCTGCCATTAAGATCATGTGATCAATCAAGTAACACAGTCAACCAATCAACTGATGACAGGTGAATTACTTAGCGAAATGGTAATCACTGACTTATTTTAAAAAAATGATAATCTCTTGAGTATACATGAGACAGCTGGTTAGTTTAAACCAGTCTACCATTCAGTCATCATCAGTTAGTCGATCATCCAACAAATCGAATGATCATTTAGTTGACTATCAAAATCCAAACACTTAAGCGATGAAATACTCAACAACGTAAGATCCCATCCATCACTCAGTGATTTAGTTCACTCATCAATCAGCCATCAATGAACTGATCAAACAAATTATCCAGCTTACAAACGATTAGTATGATGACAGTCTGTCTCACAATCAAATATATATATATATATAAATAAATGGCAATTAACTAAACAATAAATCCTATCAATAATTCCAGTGATCATTTCACATGACATCACCATCAAACCAATTCGAACAGAAAATACCACTTAACCGACCAGAATGTTGTTGACTCAACACTGAAAGAGTAATCAACATAATCTTCCACAATACATCATACAGTATGAGAGGTGTGCATGAGTGACACCACATTAAATCTATAATTTAACAACTTTGCAATCATGCCTCAATATTTGAGAGCACTTCACGAGTATTCATTAATCAGTATGAATATGATTACAAATACATTGTATATGTTAGTATTCAAAACCTTGCTTATGACAATGCAATATTGAATTTAATTTTGAAGTACTCTTTTGTTTCGTATGTTGATGATATCACAGAGACCCCTCAGGTAGAAACAGGCCCATACATTTATTTCAGTCTGAGACAAGATGTTGACGATGTCTGGCAAAGCAGACAAACTAGCCTCTCAACTGAAGACTTAGGATTAACCAACATAAAACCCCTCAGGTAGAAAGAGACACATACCTGCACTTCAGTCTGAAAGAAGACGTAGACAATGTCGGGCAAGCCAGACAAACTTGCCTCTCGACTGAAGGCTTAGGATTAACCAACATGTAGCAGCACAGCCAATCACACTTATGCTTGTTCACGTTAACTCCTCTTTCATTCACTCACAGAGCACTAGCATGTTCTGATCCACCCTCTTTAAATGAAAAGGAAAAATAATACACACAAAGAGACACACTACAGACAGAGAGAGAGGGGGGGGGGAAGAGTCACTCAGTCACGGTTATGTTAGGAGACAGGCCACAAAACTTGGCAGAGGTGCTGAGCCTTTACCGGAAACATGTACTGAAGGTACGTTGACATTCTTACTCCAATGTAGAGTTTCAAGGCTGATAGGCAAGGAAGTAGGATTGTTTTAGAGCTTAGGCAAATAAGAATGATAATGAATGATTATCCTTTAAGTTGATCATGCTTAATTAAAGAAACTATATTGATTTGTAATGTTATGTGTGGACTGCTTTTGAAAGTTATTGCTAGTGCACTTAGTGCGCTTCTACTCATTTCTGTCCTTCCTCGTTGTTGTGTGTGATTTCTATATTGAAAGGTAAATGGCATAAACATTCCCCCAAATTCTAGAACATCACCCCAAAATTCTTCCGTGACATTTCTCAAAAAATTTCCTGCAACAGCAATTCTTGCTGTCACAATGGCATGAAAAAAACCCTGGCGTATCTATGGTGTAAACGTGTTGTTTTGAATAACGTACCGAGTTGTCAGGTCAGAGCTAAGTCTCTGCTACAGTATGACTGTAGACTGTACGACCTGCACTTCTCTCTGCTGCCTTGTGGGCTACCCCTTGGGTGGGGAAAGGCTATGGGAGTAAACCCATACAGAAAATTCCGCAGCCGCATACTGCATAAAGGGCATTGCCACAGAGCACTGCTTATGGTTTTGGCCATAGTTATGCTGCGACTTTTACCATCTACTGTACAACTTATGGAGGCAGGTGGAGAAAGTTACTGAGGCTCTGTACAAACAAAAGCAACTTACATATGCACATGGCACCCAGCGCCAACCCCCCTCACAAACATGACAGACATACGTGTACAATGGCCCTCAGTCCCCGGCGGCTCTGAAACCACTGCTCAAGGTAGCAGGCAGACAGAGAAAGGAGCAGAGAGTGCTAAGAATCTCTGGATTCAGGCAGGCTACCACCACCGAAACGAACTGCTAAGTTCTTGATCGTTGCTGCTTGGAACGTGTGAACTCTCCTAGATAGAAAATAGGCCAACTGACCAGAAAGAAGAAAGCCATGGTAACATGAGAGCTCAAAAGGTACAACGTTGACATTGCTGCCCTCAGCGAGACAAGATTTTAGAGACAAGGGTCAATTAAGCGAGGCTGGATCAAGATATACTATATACTGGTCAGATCGCAAAGCTGAAAGCAAGGCAGGTGTTGACTTCGCAGTAAGGACCCCTCTCATCTCTCAGCTTGAGTCACAGCCCCAGGGCATCAATGACAGAATCATGACCTTGAGGCTCCCTTTATTAGACAATACATATGCTACATTTGTGAGTGTCTATGCCCCCACCATGACAAACCAAGATTAAAATAAAGGAGCCTTTTACCAACAGCTTGATGAAGTTGTACACAGCCTACCTGCAGATGATAAGTTGATCATCCTGGGGGATTTTAACACGAGAATCAGCTCATATCATACAGCATGGGCTGGCATTATTGGTCAGCGAGGCATCGATCGTGAGATCCCAAATGGCAAACGTCTGCTTTCACTATGCTCCCAGCACAATCTCTCAATCACAAATACATTCTTCCAACTGAGCGATGCTTACAAAACTATTTGGATGCATCCAAGGTCGAAGCACTGGAATCAAACAGATTTTATCTTTATCCTCTGCAGACAATGTGATCTGCATGACTTTCATATCACCCGAGCAATGAGAGGTGCCAAGTGTGCAACAGACCACCTTCTCCTCAGATCAAAGGTGAACCTCTAGGTGCGAAGAAAAAGAACGCCTCAGGGCAAGAAACCTCCCAAAAAAACTGGGTGTTCAGAGAATCAATTACCCTGGCACATCAGTTGCCTTACAGAATGAACTCTCAAAGCGTCTGGAGCAAGTTGCCTTCACGAAAGGAGAGAATAGACAACTGGGCCAAATTAAAAAATGAAGTTGACACCGTCGCAGAGACAATAGATGTCATCAAAAGACATCACTAGGACTGGTTTGATGACAACGATTCTGATATTCAATGTTTTCTTGCTGAGAAGTATGCTGCACTCAAAGTGGGATGAGTTTCACCTCTCAGAGGAAACGTTCAGAAGTGGTTGCGCTTCATAAAGGATAAATGGTGGAAAAAGAAGGCAGACGAAATCCAGGGTTATGCTGACTCATAAAATGCCGAGCTCTTCTACTCCAGGTTGAAGGAAATGTATGGGCCACCACAGAGAAGTGCAGCCCCAATCCAGAACCTCCAGGGTGAGCTCCTCACTGATAATGAGGTAACAAATGAAAAATGGTCAGAACACTTTGAGCAGCTCCTTAACAGGCCTTCATCGATTGACCTCAGTGTCATTAAAGAGATCCCAGCAAGACCCTTACATATGGAACATGACGACCCACCCACGGAGAATGAGGTGACAGAAGCAATGGCAGAGTTGAATGTGGTACATCAGCAGGCTCTGATGATATTCCGCTTGAAGTTTTTAAAAGCAGGTGGACAATCATTGATACAGAAGTTTACTGAGTTCCTTTGTACGTGCTGGGAAGATGGTTGTTTATCTGTAGATCTGAAAGATGCCAGAATAGTGCACCTGTACAAATGCAAAGGTGACAAGTCCAGCTGTGACAACTATCGTGGGATCTCCATTTTGAGCATGGCAGGCAAGATCCTCTCCAATTTATCTTAAACAGGTTGAATACCCATCTTATTGATGTGACAGTACCAGAAAGCCAGTGTGGTTTTCGCCAGAACAGAGAGAGAGCCTACATGACATTCGCTGCTAGACAGCTCCAAGACAAATGTAAGAAACAAAATAGGGATTTCTACATCCTCTTTGTTGACCTCACCAAAGCGTTTGACACAATGTCACGCCCAGGACTGTGGAAAATACTTCCCCTTATTGGAATTCCTCCCAAGATGGTAAAAATAATCAAACTGTTTTCACGATGGCATGAACGGAAGATTAGTCAACAGCAGTGAAGATGATGAGGTCCCCGTCACTAATGGAGTCAAGCAAGGATGCGGTCTTGCTCCAACACTCTTCAGCTTCCTTTTCAGCATGATGCTTCTCTCTGCCTTTAAAGATTGAGATCCAGGAATCGAAATCATATGCAGCACAGATACAGGTATCATCAATACTCAACGCCTGAAGGCAAGGACAAAAGTCACTAAATCCTGTATGCTGATGACTGTGCTATCGTTGCCCACTCAGAGGATGACCTTCAAAGACTTACAGATTCTCTGTCTGTGGCCACTAAGCGCTTAAGACTCACAATAAGCATCACAAAGACTGAAGTTATATTTCAACCTGCAAAAGAATCAACTAATAATAATAATAATAATATATTTTATTTATATAGCGCAAAATCTTGACAAAATCAAATCTAAGCGCTGCAAACATACCTAAAATAAAGATCGACAGGAAGGTCCTTAACAATGTTGAATCTTTCAGTTATCTTGGTTGCAGTCTCTCCTCTTCCAACAGTCTCAAAAGGAGGTATCCAACTGCATCGTTAAGGCAAGTGCTTCCTATGGCAGATTCCCACAAGCGAGTATGAAACGAAAGGGGCATGAAACTGGAGATGAAGTGCGCAGTATGCAGAGCAGTAGTCCTGACTGCATTGTTGTATGGATGCAGGTCCTGGACTCTCTACCATGTGCATGTCAAGCTACCAGATCAGTTGCACCAGCGCTGTCTCTGTATCTTAAACAGCAAATAGTACAACAGAGTCTCAAAATGAATGTACTTTTGCAAGCCCGGGGTGATTATCGCTCACGAATCGTATGAGCACGTACTGTTAGATTCTCTTGGTTGTGGATAGTACCACTGGAAAAGTATTGTGCGGTTCCGATTGATAGTGATACTAGAGTGTGCTGGTCTTGTAACGACGATTTTGAGGGCGTATTTTTATACGTTTCTGGTAACATATTACAGGTTTAACAGGCCAGAAGATATCTTCCACTTAAGTGTGTTAACATCTTGTCTTAGACTTAATCGTGTACAGCACGTGTAATACCCAGAATTAAGTGAATCGTGCTCTACTCCATTCGTCTGTGTGCGAGCAGGATGTGCATTATGTTGTTTGTTGTGAAGTCGCAGTGTTTTGCGTTTGACACGATGGCGGACAATTCTTGTGGATATAACTCCCTGTGACGGTGTTTGGCAGTACAATATAAATATCATCTACATTATTGTATTGTGTGGAAAATGAACATAATCCTGGATCATTGGAGTAAGTATGAGCGGCATTTTGAAATACTGCAGTGCAAGTAAAAAAGGTGAGAGAAAACAATACTCTACCTCTCCCACTAGTGACACAGGTAACAGCCCAGAACTAGTTGACGTTATCAGACAGGAGAGAAAGAAAAAGAGACAAGCTAGGGAACTGATTATTCAATTAGATATGGATGTGATGCGTATTATTGAAGAGTTTGACAAAAGAATAGAACTTTTGTCAACAAAACAAGACATTTCACAACTTCAAGCAGATACGGACAAAATAGGGTCAGCTGTGAATAGTCGCTTGATAAAATGGAAAGTGCTCTGTTTGATCTTGACAATGAAAACGATAAACTTAAAGAACAAGTGGTTAAACTGCAGGGGAACAATAGTGATTTACAGGGTCAATTGAGCCAATGCGTGAAAGGAGAACAATGACTTGAAGAAACACTGAATGACCAGGAACAGCATGGCAGATTGCGAAACTTACGGGTGTTTGGGGGTGAAAGAAGCGGGAAAAACAGGAGAGTGGAAACAGCTCACGACTGTGTAAAGAAATGTATTGATGTGTTTACCAGTAAAGTTGGTGTTCCAGTGAAAGAGACTGACATTGAAATTGCACACCGCACTGGCAAACCAGAAGGAGACAGACCACGACCTATCATTGTGCTTTTTTACTCCAGGCAATTTAAATCTGCCGTGTTGACATCACGCAGAAAACTAAAACAATCTGGAGTGTCTATCGGGGAAGACCTCACACAGGCCAACTATAAATTGTTGATGAAAGTCAAAAACCATACTGCCACAATGGCATCATGGTCGGCCAACAGGAAAATTTTGGCTAAACTTAAGAGCGGACAAACTGTTCAAATTGACATCGACACCAACATCGATGAGGTGTTTAAAAAAATGATGTAACTGACCTGATGTAAGCCTGCTTGGTCAGTGGTAAAGCACTCACCTCCCGATATGATTACACGGGTTTGCATAAGATTCGCTTGAGCAAAACTTTGTACATGAAGCTTCTAGTCCATCAAGCTGCAATGTCCTTTCTTTAGAGTTTTGGAAGATAAAGCAATGAGGAAGAGGAGATGCCCACCACCTCATAATGTTCATCCCCTTGAAAATTGAGGTCTCTACCACCTTTCTCCCCCATGACTTCAGGGTTCTCATGGGATCACCTTTACCTGTAACCAAAAATAATAGAGCGATGTACAAAATATGTGCATTAAAATGTTGCAGGTGAGGGACGAGTGTGTGTGCGTGTGTGTGTGTAGACATTGTTATTCTGATCGTATATGCACGTGGATAGGCACGCACTCACAAAGATGAGCGTCCACTCACAAGATCATATAAAAGTGTGCAAAGATAATGGATTGAGCATTTTCTTTCTCCTTCCCCTCCCCCTCCCCTAACATCTTTCTTTTGCTTTCTTCCTCCATTTTTTAAAGGAGAATTGTTACATATGGTTATGCAGGTATGTATGTATATCCATGTGTTTAAAAATGCATATGTATATGTATGTGTATGTATGTGTGTGTGTATGTGTACATATGTATGTGTAGGTATATATGTATGTGTGTGTTTACAGATGTATGTTTATGTATGTACATATATGTATATTTATTTATGTATGTGTGTAAATGTACATATGTGTGTATGTGTGTATGTACATACATATATAGGTATGTGATGCGTATTATTGAAGAGTTTGACAAAAGAATAGAACTTTTATCAACAAAACATAGATAGAAAGTCTACACAGATACAGAAGATAATTTTATACTTGTTTCTCCCACAACGATAAATATAGATTTCCTACTTATCAATATTCATGGCCCGAATAAAGACGCACCAGAATTTTACATAGAGTTGGAACAACACACCAAAGAAGTAGGGTCTTCACATGTAATCATAGGGGGTGGCTGGAACCTTGTACGTGACACCAACATGGATTGTTACAATAATTAACACGTTATTAATTAATCCAAAAGCAAGAAAAAAAGGTTGAAGAAATTACCATGAACTTGGATTTAATTCATATTTGGAGAGAGATTAATCCTGATATAAGAAGATATACTTGGCGCAGACCAACACCATTTCAACAAAGCCGTCTGGATTTCTTTATATTTCTGAAAATATAATACAAAATGTAAAGGAAGCTGAAATTCTTTATGGTTATCGTTCAGACCATTCAATGATTACTTTGAAACTTTCATTTGCAAAAGAAATAAAACCAAAAACTTTTTGGAAATTTGATAGTTCCCTGTTAAAAGACATTGAATATATAGAAGAAATTAATACTGAAATTAAAAATGTACCTGAGGAATATGCTGTACTGGTGTACAATCAAAAAGGAATTGAAAACATTCCTCAAACAGATATTCAGTTCACAATATCAGACCAGTTATTCCTTGATGTCCTTTGATGAAAATACGATAAACAACAATTGCATATGCGTCAATGAAAAAACGTAAGAGCACAGACAACGAGAGACAGAAATACAGCATTTGACTGAAATCAAAAAAAGAAAATGGGTGGCATTCTTCTGCGATCTCGAGCTAGACGGATAGCAGAAGGTGAAGAAATATCGACATACTTTTGTTACCTCGAAAAGAGAATTTCATCAGTAAATCTACAGCAAAACGTTTTTCAAATGGAATAGAAAAAAGTTGGGCAGAACGAAATGACTCGAGAAGTCGAAAATGTTTATAAAGATCTACACTGTAAGAAAATATTAGGCGAATCTGAAATAAAAGACCTGGTAAATGATATTCCAACACTATCAGATGATGAAGCAAAAGCAATAGAAGGACAGATTACTTTAAATGAACCAAGACAAGCGCTAAAAGATATGGAAAACAATAAAAGCCCAGGTTCTGATGGATTTAATGCAGAATTTTTCATTCAAAGTATTTTGGAATGCATGTAAAATAGGTTCGTTCGTTGTCAGATCGCTAAATGAAGGTTTTAAAAAGATGAATTATCTGTAACTCAGAAAGAAGGCTGCTACAATGAGTGAAGATGGACAGACAAAAACTCTCACACATTCTGCTAACCATCTGTTGTTTTGAAGGGATAGTGCTACCTGTTCTCTGAATCTGTCAGTTGATGCTCTTCAGTGATGTCTTGCTCTGAAACTGGGAAGAAGGAAGACCCATCATGGAAAGAGGGCAGGCAGGAGAAAGCGCCGTGCTATTCCTGTGATAATTTTGGCAAGATTTCCATCTGATATCCCCCTTGAAGCGATCATTGTGCTCCACAGTCGACAAAACAAATCTTGTAATGGTGCTAACTGTGAACAGTTGTCGACAGGAAAGTACGGCATTACGGATTATGTGCTTTAATGCACAGTCATGTCAAAATAAGACCACAGCAATGAGAAACGTATCACAGACAAGGATCTAGATGTAGCTGTATGCACCGAATCATGGTTCAGTGAACATGGAGATGAAGCTCTCATGACTCCAGAGGGGTACATAGTAAAATCTGCTTGATGAGTAGGGAGAAGAGGGGGAGGCATCACAGTGGTGCTTAGAGAAATATTAAGTGGCTGCTGCACGATTGAAAAGCTTTCCCTCAAAACCTGTGAATGTTTATCTCTGCGCATGAGACAAAAACAGAGTCTGCTGCTTTACAGACCACCACCAAGTCGCCGAAACAGAACCACTCCAGCTGACTTTCTTGATTTTTTTTTCTGAACTCCTATTACGAATTTCCACCTCTCAAAGTAAACTCCTGATCATGGGAGACTTTAACTTCCATTATGACAGTCTGACATGCTCCAATGTCAGTCGACTGAAGACATTCTCCATGACAATAGTCAGCACCAGGTCATCAGCGAGCAGACATATCACCATGGTCATATTCTGGACTGGCTTGTGGTGCGAAAGCATCAACCTCTTCTGCAGTCCAGTGTAACAGACTTGGCTTTGGATGACCATTTTGCCATTCTCTGCTGTCTGCCTTTTCAGTACAATAAGACACCCAAAAGAACTATTTCATCAAGAAATGTTAAAAAAATGAATATTGAACAGCTTCGCTCTGACATCTCTGCCTTTGCTGCTTTAGCAAATAAAACTGATCCCCCTGACCCGCCTGTGTATAATGATGGTTTGAAGCAGATCTTCGATCAGCATGCGCCACTCATCACCCGCTGTGTTCCTCTCGTCCCTCTGTGCCATAAATGACTAACAAACTCAACGAGAGGATGTGCAAACTGCGCAAAGTTGAACGCCAATGGCGTTCCACAAAGTTGCCTGTGGATCGTATGATCTATGTGACAGAGCAAACGCTTTGCTTAGTTTGCTGAAAGAGGCCAAGTATTTCAGTTAAGAAATTTCAAACAGTTCTTCCCTCAAACAACTCTGCTGTCTCTGAAAAACTAATAGGAAAATCAAAATATCTTGTTCTTCCAACCAACATGCTCTAGTCCCTTCTTCCTGATATCCCTGAAAAGATTTTAAAGATAAGGCAAGATCTGGATCATTTTCCTACAGATACTTCTTACAAGCCATTTCATGGTTCTCTCCTGACTCAGTTTGAGGCAATTTCTCTGAAGAAATCAGAAAACTCCTAGAGCAGTCCCATGATAAAAAAAACGTTCTGTGGATCCTATACCAACATAATTTGTCAAACTGTGCAAAAATGATCTTCTCCACCTCGTCACCAATATCATCAATCTCAGTCTTCTCACTGACAATTCTCTCAAGCATGCTATTGTCATTCTTCTTCTTGAAAAGAGTAATCTTGACCCAGACTCTCTCCAAAACTACAGACCAGTTTCACCTTCCATTTATCTCAAAACTGTTGGAAAAGGTTGTTATATCACAGCTTCTACAGCATCTGAATGAACATGATCTGCTGGAGACAAACCAGTGGCTTACCGCATGTGTCCAGTACTGAAACTGCTTTGCTTGCTGTAACTGACTTACTCTAGACTAACATGGATCAGAATTGTGTTTCCATTGCTGCCTTTTTAGACCTGTCTTCTGCTTTTGATACTATTGATCTTGACATTCTTCTCGAACGTCTTTCCACTTCCCTTGGTATCAGATCAAATACTCTCCGGTGGTTCAAGTCATGCCTTAGTGGACGTACACAGTCTATTACTGTTCAAGGTCTCTACTCAATGCCATTTCCCTTACTTTTTGGTGTTCCACAGAGATCTGTTAAAGATCCCATTCTTTTCACTTTGTACACTCAGCCACTTTCCTACATCATTCAGAAACATCACGTTGACTATCACAAATTTGCTGATGATACAGAACTACAGACAGCTCCAGTCCCTTCTAATTTCCGGTACATTTCTCAGCAAACTGCGCTGTGTATGAGCGAGATAAAATCATGGATGAACAAAAACAGACTGAAGTTAAACGAGAATAAGACTGAACTTCTTGCCGTCAGTGACCATGTTCGTCTTTCTGAGATAAGGCCTAATCCTTTAACTCTCTCTCCTGAATCGGTACCTTTTCAATCCTCAGCAAAATACTTGGGTGTCCATCTTGATGAGACATGTCTTTGGACAAGCACATTTCTTCTGTCTGCCAGTCTGCGTTTTATTATCTCACTCAGAAGAATCAATTCAATTGGATCATATCTTTCTATAAACAACACAGCACGACTTGTCATGTCCTTTGTACTGTCAATACTGGACTATTGTAATACAATTCTTGCAGGTCTCCCATCCTTTCCTATTAAGCGCCTTCAGAGGGTACAAAATAGTGCAGCTAGGCTGGTTTTCAGAAAGCAAAAGACTACCTGAGCAACCATCCTATTGAAGCAGCTCCACTTGCTCCCTGTGGAAGCAAGAATAAATATAAACTAGCTACTCTGGCTTATTGGCATTTTGATGGTACCTTGTTTATCTACTTCTCTTCTGTGCTTAAAACATACAGGCCTGAATGCAGTCACAGGTCAAGCAACCAGGAGCTTCTGGCAAAATCAAATTCGAAATACAGAATCATAGGACACCGAGCCTCCCGTTGAAAGGCCCCATTTGTTTGGAACGATCTGCCTTTTTCTCTCCGCTGTTCATCATTTCTCTCTTCTTTCAAGGTGGGCCTCAAAACTTATCTTCTTAATAAATACTATCAGTAATGAAACATGATTTTTGATCTTTCTGATTCAGTAATGTATATATTAGTACTTGCTTGCAACAGATGTGCTAGTGTGTGTGTTTTGGGGGAGTGACTAGGAGTGAGAGTTAGTATAGTTGACCACTAGGCATAGGGCTGATTGGGAAAAATGAACTTATTAATGTAAAACGCAGTGAGTCTTTACCTATGTGTAGGACAATAGCGCTATACAAAAGTCATTTATTACCATTATTATTATAGTTTGCATACCTAAAGGTGACAAACCAAGGGAATGAATAAAAAACTGGATACCAATAACATTGCTCAAATTTGTATATAAAATTGGTGCTTCATATGTAGCCACTCGTCTGAGATTGGAACTCTTATTAACAAGATCACACCGGTTTTATGTCAAACAGATACATAAGGGACAATATTAGCTAATATATGACACTATTCATAATTTGAACTACAATAATATTCAAGGTTTACTTCTTTGTATTGACATTGAAAAGGCGTTTGACTCTATAGACTGGAACTTCATGATGGAAGTTTTGAAAATATTTGGGTTTGGTCCCGACATATGTCAACAGATCCACACTGTTTATGATAAAATCAAATCAAATGTTATTGTAAATGGAAATATTCAAATCGGTTTCCAATTGAGAGAGGATGTCGACAAGAAGATCCCATTTCACCTACTTGTTTATACTGTGTGTAGAAATTCTTGGAATCATAATAAGAGAAAATGGTAAAATAAAAGGTATAACTATTAACAGCTGTACACAAAGGATTTCGCAATGTGCAGATGATACACAAATCACAATACATGTACAAGGTGATGCATCTTCTTTTGAAGAAATTATTTACATGTACACATTGAATACGTTTGGACGGAAATCTGGTTTAGTGATAAACACTAGTAAAACACAAAAATCTATGGCTTGGAAGTGAGAAACATTCCACAACCAAATATTTACCACATCTAAAATGGAATGAAATCATCAAAATTTAAGATTTGGGGTGTTTGGTTTACCGCAGACCTGACAGACTGTGAAAAAACTGAATTATGATGATAAATTTTCTGAAATCTTGAAGTTATTTAAGGTATAGATAAAAAGATTAATCGCCCCACTTGACGAACAGCTGTTCTAAAATCTGTAATTTGTCTAAAATTATACATCTATGGATACTTCTCCGTAATTCACCAGACAGCTTTATTTAAAACTTACAAAAGTTGTGTTTCAAATTTACATGGAAAGGAAAATCAGACCGCATTAATAGAAAATCAGCAGTAAAACGTATTCATAAACGAGGACATGATTTGACTGACCTAAAGCAGTTTATAAGCAAGCTGAAAGTTATCTGGATACGGAAATTAAACAATACAAACCATAAATAGAAAAACATTATAAATGTTATGTTTCACATGATGGATAACCTCAATATGTATGGATCATGTCTACCTTTTTGTACCAAAGTCAACATGTTTTGGCCACACGTGCTAGATGCTTATAAAGAATTAACAGCAAAAATACACCCAGCAACTTCTGAAGAATTTGCTACTGAACATATATTTTGTAACGACAATATAAGAATTGAAAATAAAACAATCTTATAAAAAATGGATTAATAAAGGTATCTTCTGTGTTTCTCGTCTTAGGAAAAGCACTGGTAATTTTTTGACTTATGATGAATTCAGAACGTCATATGGACTAATCTCGAATTTTATCATATATTTTTGAGTAATTCAATCGATTAAAAATAGGCTATGAAAATGAACATTGATGTGCATAATAACATGCTTTAAATTTGAAGAAGTCCCTTCAGATCATTTATTCAAGCCAAAAAAGAACGAAACAATACTACGATATTCTAACTGACAACGGTCAAGACCCAAAGTGTTGTAGTAAGTGGAACACAAAACTACCAACAGATGTAAACTGGAAGGTTGTTTTCAAAAGGATTAAGAAAATAACTGATGTCAAACTTAAATGGTTTCAAAATCCGAATAGTTCGCATAAATATTGCTACAAACAAAACACTTAAAAATATGACAATCAGTAGGTCTGCAGATGGCGACCAAAGTGGTTCTACATCTTATACATGTAGGTCTGCTGATGGATACCGTAAACAGTGGTTCCACATGTTATAGGTCTGTTTATGGAGACCACAGTGTTTCCACATGTCATAGATTTGCTGATGGACACCATAGTTAACGGTTCCACATGTTATAGGTCTGTTGATGGACACCATAGTTAATGGTTCCACATGTTATAGGTCTGTTGATGGACACCATAGTTAATGGTTCCACATGTTATAGGTCTGTTGATGGACACCATAGTTAATGGTTCCACATGTTATATGTTTGCTGATAGACACCATAGTTAATGGTTCCACATGTTATAGGTCTGTTGATGGACACCATAGTTAATGGTTCCACGTGTTATAGGTCTGTTGATATACACCATAGTTAATGGTTCCACATGTTATAGGTCTGTTGATGAACACCATAGTTAATGGTTCCACATGTTATATGTTTGCTGATAGACACCATAGTTAATGGTTCCACATGTTATATGCCTGTTGATGAACACCATAGTTAATGGTTCCACGTGTTATAGGTTTGCTGATAGACACCATAGTTAATGGTTCCACGTGTTATAGGTCTGTTGATAGACACCATAGTTAATGGTTCCACATGTTATAGGTCTGCTGATAGACACCATAGTTAATGGTTCCACATGTTATAGGTTTGCTGATAGACACCATAGTTAATGGTTCCACGTGTTATAGGTCTGCTGATAGACACCATAGTTAATGGTTCCACATGTTATAGGTCTGTTGATATACACCATAGTTAATGGTTCCACATGTTCTAGGTCTGTTGATGGACACAATAGTTAATGGTTCCACATGTTATAGGTCTGTTGATAGACACCATAGTTAATGGTTCTGCATGTTATAGGCCTGTTGATGGACACCATAGTTAATGGTTTCATATGTTATAGGTCTGTTGATGGACACAATAGTGGTTCCACATGTTATAGGTCTGTTGATAGACACCATAGTTAATGGTTCCATATGTTATATGTCTGTTGATGGACACCATAGTTAATGGTTCCACATGTTATAGGTCTGTTGATGAACACCATAGTTAATGGTTCCACATGTTATAGGTCTGTTGATATACACCATACTTAATGGTTCCACATGTTATAGGTCTGTTGATGGACACCATAGTTAATGGTTCCACATGTTATAGGTCTGTTGATGGACACCATAGTTAATGGTTCCACGTGTTATAGGTCTGTTGATGGACACCATAGTTAATGGTTCCACATGTTATAGGTCTGTTGATGGACACCATAGTTAATGGTTCCACATGTTATAGGTCTGTTGATGGACACCATAGTTAATGGTTCCACATGTTATAGGTCTGTTGATGGACACCATAGTTAATGGTTCCACATGTTATAGGTCTGTTGATATACACTATAGTTAATGGTTCCACATGTTATAGGTCTGTTGATGGACACCATAGTTAATGGTTCCACGTGTTGTAGGTCTGTTGATGGACACGATAGTGGTTCCACATGTTATAGGTCTGTTGATGGACACCATAGTTAATGGTTCTGCATGTTATAGGCCTGTTGCTGGACACCATAGTTAATGGTTTCATATGTTATAGGTCTGTTGATGGACACAATAGTGGTTCCACATGTTATAGGTCTGTTGATAGACACCATAGTTAATGGTTCCATATGTTATATGTCTGTTGATGAACACCATAGTTAATGGTTCCACATGTTATAGGTCTGTTGATGAACACCATAGTTAATGGTTCCACATGTTATAGGTCTGTTGATATACACCATACTTAATGGTTCCACATGTTATAGGTCTGTTGATGGACACCATAGTTAATGGTTCCACGTGTTATAGGTCTGTTGATGGACACCATAGTTAATGGTTCCACATGTTATAGGTTTGTTGATGGACACCATAGTTAATGGTTCCACGTGTTATAGGTCTGTTGATGGACACCATAGTTAATGGTTCCACATGTTATAGGTCTGTTGATGGACACCATAGTTAATGGTTCCACATGTTATAGGTTTGTTGATGGACACCATAGTTAATGGTTCCACATGTTATAGGTCTGTTGATGGACACCATAGTTAATGGTTCCACATGTTATAGGTTTGTTGATGGACACCATAGTTAATGGTTCCACATGTTATAGGTCTGTTGATGGACACCATAGTTAATGGTTCCACATGTTATAGGTTTGTTGATGGACACCATAGTTAATGGTTCCACGTGTTATAGGTCTGTTGATGGACACCATAGTTAATGGTTCCACATGTTATAGGTCTGTTGATGGACACCATAGTTAATGGTTCCACATGTTATAGGTTTGTTGATGGACACCATAGTTAATGGTTCCACATGTTATAGGTCTGCTGATGGAAACCATACTTAGTGATTCCACATGTTATAGGTCTACTGATGGAGACTATAGCTTTGTATGTGGTTGTGACCTTGTTAGGAGATAGAGAGGAGCACATTAATGAGCGATAATTTAACCTTTCTTGAAGCCTGTGTGCTGATCGGCTAAATGTGCATGGTGGCGCACACGTGTAAAACTGATTATGCGTGCCCATTTGTAGCTGGCTGTGTGTATTAGGGGAAGGGTGTAAAGTTTTGATTTACTTACTTCTACGTGGAAATGTTGTGTTGTGTCCATACCCACGCGCGCAGATTGTGTGTGTGTGTGTGTGTGTGTGTGTGTGTGTGTGTGTGTGTGTGTGTGTGTGTGTGTGTGTATGTGTGTATGTGTGTGTGTTTTTGTGTTTGTGTGTGTAATATGGTATGACATGTCTGCAGACAAATAATATTAATGATAAAAATAACAATAATATTAACAGTGATAACAATATAATAATAATGATGATAACAATAACACTAATATAATAATACAACAACAACAATAATAATAATAATAATAATAATAATGATAATAATAATCGGTACACAGGTAGGCCTCCTTCGGTCATGACTGACCATGGACAAAGTACATCCGTTCTAATGTCTAGATGGGCTGTCTGCTTGGTCCAAGCAGCGTCGCCTGTGACTGTACAGACCAATGCGAGAGAGGCAGTCTCTGTCGCAGCGGTCGCATGGGTATGCTGATGCTGGTCTGTTGGTTGTCATCCCTTTTCTGCGAACTCGCTTTTCTGCTGCAGCAGCTGACAGTTTGTCCTCACCAATCCGCAGCTGTTCCTTGAGAGTAGTTCTCCAGCTGTTGCGGTCGTCTGCGAGGTCCTCCCAGGACTCAGTGTTGATCTCAAGCGCCTTCATGTCACGCTTGCAAACGTCTTTGTATCTCAGCTGTGGGCGGCCAATGTTTCTCTGCCCTGTGGCAAGCTCACCATAAAGGATGTCTTTTGGGATGCGACCATCTTCCATGCGGCGAACATGGCCCAACCAGCGCAGCCGACGCTGTCTCAGCATGGTATGCATGGTTGGGAGGCCAGCGCAGGTTAGGACTTCGGTGTTGGTCACCTTGTCTTGTCAGGAAATGCCAAGTATGCGCCGTAGGCTTCTCAGGTGGAAGGTATTGAGCCTTTTCTCCTGATGAGCATGCATGGTCCACGCCTCGCTGCCATACAGCAAGGTGCTGAGGACACAGGCGTTGTATACAGCCATCTTTGTCTTTGTGGTCAGCTTGGGATTTGTCCACACCCTTTGTGTGAGGCGGGCTAGTGTTGTGGCTGCCTTCCCGATCCTCTTGTCGACCTCTGTGTCAAGGGAGAGGTTATCGGTGATGGTGGACCCAAGATATGTGAATTGATGGATGGCTTCAAGCTCGTAGTCATCAATGGTGATGGCTGGTGGAGATGGCGTGTCTTGGCCGAGGACGTTTGTCTTCTTAAGACTGATGGTCAGACCAAAATCTTTGCAGGCCTGGGAGAAGCGGTCCATTAGTGACTGCAAGTCCCGCTGAGTATGGGTCACAACTGTGGCATCGTCGGCAAATAGCATGTCTCTGATGAGGGCTTCACGGACCTTGCTCTGAGGCGGGCGAGGTTGAAGAGCCTGCCATCTGATCTGGTCTGCAGGTGGATCCCTTCTTGCGCTGTGCTGAACGCATGCCTCAGGAGGAGAGTGAAGAAGATTCCAAAGAGGGTTGGGGCCAGGACGCAGCCTTGTTTCACACCGCTGCGTACGTCGAAGGGCTTGGAGAGGTTTCCGTTGAACTGCACCATCCCTTTCATGTTTGAGTGGAAGGACTCAATTAAGCTGTGTAGCTTGGGGGGGCAGCCGATTTTTCGGAGAGCCCTGAAAGGCCATCTCTGCTGACTAGGACAAAGGCCTTGGTGAGGTCAATGAATGCCACATACAGGGGCATCCGCTGCTCTCTGCACTTCTCCTGGATTTGGCGAAGGGAGAAGACCATGTCTACCGTGGATCTCTCTGCTCGAAAACCACACTGTGATTCCGGGTAGACGCGTTCAGCCAGTTTCTGCAGGCGGATTAGGAGGACCCGAGCATAGACTTTGCCAACAATGCTGAGGAACGAGATACCTCTGTAGTTGTTGCAGTCGCTCCTTTCGCCCTTGATTTTGTACAGGGTGACGATCTTGACGTCCCTCATGTCCTGTGGTACAGCTCCCTCATTCCAACACTGACAGAGAACTGCGTGCAAAGGATGCAGAAGAGAAGTCTTACAGTGCTTGATGAGGTCTGGGGGAATTCCGTCATTGCCAGGTGCCTTCCCTGATGCCAGGCTATCAATGGCCTTGCTGAGTTCGTCCGCAGTTGGTTCTGCGTCAAGTTCTTCCATTACCGGCATGCACTTGATGGCATCGAGGGCTAAGGGGGACACCATGTTCTGTGTGGAGTAGAGGTCGGAGTAGTGTTCCGCCCATCTTTCCATCTGTTGGCTAGGATTGCTGATTACTTCCCCAGTGGAGGATTTGAGGGGGGCGATCTTGCTCTGTGTTGGTCCCAGTGCCTTCTTGATGCCATCATACATTCCTCGGATGTTGCCTCTTTTAGCAGCACTCTGTATCTCTTCGCTGAGCTCTGTCCAGTACTCGTTTGCGCAGCGCCTGGCGTTAAGCTGAACCTTACTTCTGGCAGCCCTGAGGATTTGCAGGTTCTTCTCACTGGGTGACCGCTTATACTTGGTGAGTGCGGCACGCTTGGCCTCAACAGTGGGAGTCATCTCTGATGATTTGGCCTCAAACCAGTCGTGGGACTTCACAGTTTTCTTCCCAAAGGTGGCTATAGCAATGCGGTGCATGGTGTCTCGTAGCGTTTCCCATCTCTCAGTGGCAGAGTCTCTGGGCTGCAATGCATCGTATTCTCTCTGAAAGGCCTCTGCGAACTGTTCTACAAGATCTGGCTGAGACATCTTGCTGACGTCAATGCGAGGGTTCCCTTGTTTCTTTGACCAGTGGAACTTCTTTGGTTGTAGCCTGATCTTGCAACATACCAGAGAGTGGTCTGTGTCGCAGTCTGCGCTGTGATAAGAGCGAGTGTGGAGAACGTTTTTGATAGCGGCACGTCTTACTAGGATCAAATCCAGTTGGTGCCAATGTTTTGAGCGGGGATGTCTCCAGGAGACTTTGTGCTGAGACTTCGTCTTGAAGAAGGAGTTGGCGATGCACAGTTCATGGCAGGCGCAAAACTCAAGCAGTCGCTGTCCATTCTCATTCATTTTCCCCACTCCAAAGGAACCGAGGCAGAAGGGCCATGAGTCATTGTCTGCACCCACTCTGGCGTTGAAGTCGCCCAGGAGAACAAGTTGTTCTGTCCTGGGGATGTTCTTTATGGTTTATGCAAGATTTTCGTAGAACTCATCCTTGGTGTCTGGAGAGGCGGACAGAGTTGGGGCATAAACGCTGATGAGAGTGACATAGCCTCGGTGGTGTTGAGGCGGAGAGTCAAGAGTCGTTCTGAACCGCCGCTGCCTGGTTCAATCATGTTCAGCAGGCTGTTTCTTACTGCAAAGCCTACTCCGTGCTCTCTTGGGGCATCAGAACTCTTTCCTTGCCAGAAGAAGGTATAGTCCCTTTCCTTTAGTGTTCCTGAGTCAGCCAGCCGTGTTTCCTGCAGAGTGGCAATGTCCACATTGAGCCTCTTTAGTTCGCTGTTTATGACGGCGGTTTTTCTGGCGTCGCTGATGTCTTGCAGATCTTGGGAGAGCCCAGGCATCATTGTTCGGACATTCCAACAGCCCAGTTTCACTGCTGATCCTTTTCCTGATCCGTTTCTTGAATTTGAATTTTTCTTTTTGTTTGGTGCGGTAATTAACGACATGCTTGTCAGATTTTCTCCTAATCTTGATGCACACAATGAAGAAGGCAGGTTGTGGCGGGACAGCACCTAACTGGCTGGGGGCTGCCCAGCTTAGGCGGGCGGTAGCTGTCCAGTAAGACACGAAGGTCTCTCCCACCGTCAAAAGCAACCCCTGGCGTCAGCTCTACGCCAGTTGAGCAATGACTTATCACCGGTATCTGTTGCTTCTCGTGTTGTGCCGACACTAGTGTTAGTAGCGAGGCTGGAGTGTCCTCTCCAGGTCGTAGGTGCAGAGTGTTTGTGGATGAATGGACGGATGTAGGCCTGGGCAGTGTAATATGGAAGACAGGCTGTTGCCCATGCAACTTGTCCCCCCTCTCCACCTCGCTGACAGATCCAAAGGAACAGCAGGGTTTTTACGTTTTGGTGCCAACGCGGCCGCAGGAGCTGCCGGAAAGTGACAAAGTTTGCCATCCAACCGCCTTAGGGGCCCCACACCGGATTTACTGTCAGGGTTTACTCCCTTAGCTAGATGGCCGCGGGTAGCTCTCCAGAGCTGGCGCCCTTTGATGGATCTAATTTATTTCCACCAGGGTTTCTAGCCACCCTCCTCACCATCCTTCTGAGAGGACTGGTGGGGTTGCTGGTTTAGTCACCAGCAATTCGACCCTGTGACAGGTAGTACTGGGTTCCAGGTTACCAGTAGCGGATACATCTATCCGACCTAATAATAATAATGATGATGATAATACGTCATTGCTGTTTTGGAAATGACACAAGAAACATAGAATCCAAAATCTTGAATCGTGAATTAACTCCGTCTCTAAATGTTAATCAGCATGTACTGTAATAATGCGGACACCTGTCATTATTTGCTCGAAATTTCGTACACTAGCTTTGCTCCTTTTCGTCGTGTATTAATTGCTTTCACAAAAGAGGAAATCAGCTGCATTTTGTCATAGGTGATTGGTAAAGTAACATTTTTTAAATAATCTTTTAATTGATTTATGCAGCTTTAGAAATTAAATAAAAGCAAGTTTACATTGTTTTTTTTTTCTTCATTGCCATCAATAAGGTATCTTATTTGATATGTCTATTTGTTAAGCTAATCACCGTGTTTTTTATTGTTTGTCACAGGTTTAATCATTTCAACACCAGTCACACAACACTAGGCCAACAGCATAAACCAGCCATTCAGCAGTGCTCTGCTGTCAAAATCCAGCAGTGCAGCAGAGAAGAAAATAGGGGTACCCCTACATACTTTTAAACTGCAATAATTTCACGTCTGCGTACTGGTTCATCGGGTTTTGAAACCAGAACAGAAAATGCCATATTGCCTAGTGTCAGAATCTGGCTGATAAACATTAACACTGTCAATTTTGAAGTCGTTATCAACTGGCCATAAAAAATTCTTAGTCACTGTCACTGTCAACAACAATCATTCCAGACGTCCACAATACCGATCCTCAGTATTCACTGTTTCCCTGTGTCAGTCTCCATATCCTATGTCACACAGTAACACTTCTCGATATGTTGTCATTGTTTTTTCTTCACTTTAAGTTTGCATGATTTTAATTTTGCTGAAAGTTCACTTTACAGTTCATGTTTGTGTAATGCTTCACACGCTGCAAGCTTTATAATATCCGGTACGTGGATCAGTTTGTCTGTTTGATAGTTTCATATGTTTGAAATATATGTTGTTTCTTCACGAGTTAAATTTTCCACCACACAATATGTTTACAATTTCAAATTTATTTACTGATCATGATTCCACTACACTCACTACACACTCACAGTAAACAGTTATCTTTGATAGTC
>JAPXFY010003481.1:0-21619 GCA_030674185.1 Monoplex corrugatus
AAGCGTCTGTCTCTGCAGCAGCTTTCTGTTGGACCAACTTTCATAAACTTAACCCTTTGACTTCCCGCACCGGAATCCACCAACTGCAAAATCTTAACCCTTTGACTCCCTCACCCTATCCACCACCAACTGCAGAAACTTAACCCTTTGACTCCCTCACCCTATCCACCAACTGCAAAAACTTAGCCCTTTGACTCCCGCACCGTATCCACCAACTGCAAAAACTTAACCCTTTGACTCCCGCACCCTATCCACCTCAAGTGCCTTTCTGCGGAATTCCAAACACCGCAGTAGAGTATGCTTAATACTTGTAGCCCTATGTGTTGTTCTTATGACCAATAGATAAAGAAAACGTGTCGCTGCAGCTAATGTTTTGTGTTGTGCGCTTTTCGCTAATGAATGATCTGAGACGTATGTTTAACCCTTTGACTCCTGCATTCTGTTCACTAACTGTAAAAACTTACCTCTTTGACTCCCGCATTCTGTTCACTAACTGAAAAAACTTATCTCTTTGACTCCCGCATTCTGTTCACTAACTGTAAAAACTTACCTCTTTGACTCCCGCATTCTGTTCACTAACTGTAAAAACTTACCTCTTTGACTCCCGCATTCTGTTCACTAACTGTAAAAACTTACCTCTTTGACTCCCGCATTCTGTTCACTAACTGTAAAAACTTACCTCTTTGACTCCCGCATTCTGTTCACTAACTGTAAAAGCTTATCTCTTTGATTCCCGCATTCTGTTCACTAACTGTAAAAACTTACCTCTTTGACTCCCGCATTGTGTTCACTAACTGTAAAAACTTACCTCTTTGACTCCCGCATTCTGTTCACTAACTGTAAAAGCTTATCTCTTTGACTCCCGCATTCTGTTCACTAACTGTAAAAACTTACCTCTTTGACTCCCGCATTGTGTTCACTAACTGTAAAAACTTACCTCTTTGACTCCCGCATTGTGTTCACTAACTGAAAAAAAAAAAACCCAACAAAAAACAAAAACTCAACCCTTTGAAGCTGGTGGATAGGGTTCTGCCATCGCTTTCTTCTTTCAAGTCACAGTTAAAAGCTTAACTGTTAATCTAGGCCTTACATTATCGATGTCATGATCACCGTTGTGCTAATATGTATTGTCTTTTGTAAATATTGATCGCGAGCATTGCATTGTGTTATCATTCATGTATGTGCATATACATGTCTATGGTGACGTAATACATGTGTATAGTTAGACTCTGTTAGTGTGCTATATTTTGTGCACGTGCATGAGTATGTATTTTGATATGTGTGTGCGTATACATGTGTGTATGTGTGAATGTATATGTATATATATATATATATATGTACATATATGTGTGTGTGTGTGAGGGGTGTGGTGTATGTTCTGAAATGTGTGTGTTGTGTGTGTGCGTGTGTATGTGTGTGTGTGTGTGTATGTGTGTGTGTTCTTAAGTGTTTGTGTGTTGTGTGTGTGAGTGTGTGTTGTGTGTATGTATGCGTGTGTGTGTGCGCGCACGCGTGCGTGCACGCGCGGTGTCGTGCATCTGAGTTTATGCGTACGCACGTGCGCGCCCACTTTCTTGCTTGCTTGCTCGCTCCCTCGTTCTCTCGCTTATCTTTGACACGTTCATCCAAATGCAAAAAGATGTACGTCAGACCATAACATGACTGAACGATTTACAAGCACTGTGACAGAAACGCCCAAAAGAGCCAGAAAAAAATCAGCCGTTGACAAGAACTTGTCGTTCCATGGCACCACAGCATAAAGACAGCTGGGCACAGGGGCCGCAGAGTACGTGTATGTCGCTGAACAGTTCATGGCTTCATCTACGTCTGTCGAAATGAACGATAACATGCACAACAAATGTTCACAGTTGGAAGAAAAATTATACATCTGGCACCCAAGGCAACATAGACAGAACTGCTGTGAGAATATCTCTGGTATATAGGTCTTCAAAAATAACAACAACACAACAACAGCAACAACAAAATAAACAAACAAAAAGCTCACAAAACACCACATACCCCCCCCCCCCCCAAAACAACAACACAACAAAACAAAACAAAACAAAAGCCCCAACCAACCAACTAACCAACCAACCAACCAACCAACCAACCAACCATCCAACCAACCAACCAACCAACCAACCAACCATCCAACCTTCCAATCAAACAGAAATCTGTTACTGATCAACGTACATAGTAATCCAAAACAAGTGTGACTGCCCGCGTTCAAGCAAACAGGAACCAGAAAAAAAAAGAATAAAACAAACAAAAACAAAACAAAAACAAAAAAACAACAACAAAAACCAAACAAAAAACAAAACAAAACAACAACAACAACAACAAAAAAACGAAGAAAGAATCAGAACGTGTATTTAATACAACAGGACAAGACAAGCGCAAATTTTTCGGCCAACTGGCCTTTGTCAACATTTTAGTCCTTTTCTCAAATGGACGAAGCAGCAAGGAAGTTTAAGTTATTTTCTCATAATTTTTGTATTTGGTGTTTGTTCGTTTGCGGTTTTTACGTCTATGCTTGACCGGGGGCTAGTTGGCCGAAAAATTGCGCCTGTCTTGTCTGGTTGTATTAAGTACAATATACATAGTGTCGGCGACCCAAATCAACTAGCAGAAGAAAAAGTGGCAAATCTGAAGCCTCCCCTCTCCCAAAAGAAAGAAACAAAGAAATAAACAACTACAACAACAAAACAACCCCTAAAAAACAAACGAAAAACAAACAAAACAAAACAAAACAACAACAACAAAAAAACCCAAACAACAACAGAACAAAAATCACCCCCTTTCCTCGAACCCTCCTCCATCCCAGACAACAACAGAAACAGCAACCCCATAACAAGAACAAGAACAAGAAAAGCAAAAGCAACAATAACAACAAATAACAACAAAGTGATGAAGCCGCTCCTTTTTTTTTGTAAGTAGGCATTATAAGTATATGTACATGCCTTATCCTGTACGTCCAGGCTGTTGGTTGTCAGTGCAGGGAAAAAATCCTACATATACAATGGCAAAAACAAAAAAAGAACAAAACAAGATCAAAACAAATAAAAAAAAACATACAAAATTATAACATAAAAAACATAAAGTTATACAAAATATAACAATAAGGTAATAAAAGTTATAGAAAATCAAAACAAATTTGTACAAAGATAACAACAAAGGTAATCAAATTATGAAAAGAAAATGAAAGCCAGGGTTATATTTTCAAGCAGAGTAAATGCAGGCACATAATTCCAGCCCCAAGAGAGGGATATCTGCCAGCATTCACTGTTCTTTATAAATAATAACGTCAAACCGTTCCCTTCGGGACACTGGTCCGGTGTTGGGTCTTAAAGCTGTATATTTCAACAATGACAACATCTGCAGTCGTAAGACTCACAGGGCTGAGTCACAAAAGTTTTACACAGTAGAAATGGGGGGGGGGGGGGGGGGGGGGGGGGGGGGGGGGGGGGAAAAGGGGGGGGGTTGACCCCTATTCGGTAACAAGGGTTTTTTGTTTTTTTTTTTTGGGCACAATTTTTTGTTATTCCCCCTTTACAAGCCTTACTCCCATTTTATTGGTTTACCCCCCCCCAAAAAAAAACTTCTGTTTTTTTTTTAATTTTCCACATTCCCATTCCCTTACTTATTTTAAAAGTTCTCCCCCCCCCATTTAAACCCAGCCATAAAAGTTTTTTGGAAAACTTTTAAACCAAAAACCTAAAAATTTTTGGGGGTTTTTTTAAAACTTCAAACAAAAACAAACCCTTTTTGTTTTTTAAAGGGAAAATTTTAATTTACCTTCGGGATACCCCTTAATAGGTTTTTTTTTTCTGTTTGGGAAATTTTAAAACCTCAATTTCACTGTAAACCTACTTACACAATTTTTCGGGTAAATTACCCCGAAAAAAAACATTCCTTTCCTCCCTCTTAAGGGTCCATTTCGGTATTCATTTAATTTTTCATTTTATTCCCCCTTTTTCCCCCCCCCACCCCACCCCCTTTTCCCCCTTTCCCAACCCTTGCAACATTTTTTGGGGGGAAAAAAGGGTTATCAAAAATTGGCAAATTTTCACCTTTGGGATTTATATCCACATATTCCCCTTAACCCTAAAAAAACAATTTAAGGGTTTTTCCAAATAGTTCCCCTTTAAAGCCATTTTTTTTTTTTACCAAAACCTTTAAAAACCACATCCTTTATTTTTATTCCCCCCCCCCCCCCCAAAAAACAAAAAATAACTCATTTTTGAACCCCCCCCCCTTTAAAAAACAAAACCAATAAAAAATCATTTTTTTTACCCCCCCCCCCCCCCCCCCAAAACCCCCCAAACCCCCAAACCGTTTATTTTTATTCTTCCCCCCCCCCCCCTCAAAAACAAAACCAATAACCAAATTTTTACCCCCCCCCCACCCTCAAAAAAAAGAAACCAACAACCGATTATTTTTTATTCCCCCCCCCCCCTCAAAACAAAACAACCAAAAAAATCAATTTTTTTTTTTCCCCCCCCCCCCCAAAACAAAAAAACCAAAACCATTTATTTTTTAAAATTTCCCCCCCCCCCCCCAAAAAAAACAAAAAAACCAAAAACCATTTTTTTGGGTTTATTCCCCCCCCCCCCCCCCGCAAAACAAAAAACCCCCCCCCCAAACCCCTTTTTTTTTTAAAAATTTTCCCCCCCCCCCCTAAAAACAAAAAAAAAAACCAAAAATTTTTTGTTTTTTCCCCCCCCCCCCCCCCAAAAAAAAGAAAATAAAACCGATTATTGTTTACCCCCCCCCCTTTTAAAACAAAAAAAACCAAAAACCTTATTTTTTTTTTTCCCCCCCCCCCTTCAAAAAAAAAAAACCCAACCAACCGATTTTTGAAAACCCCCCCCCCCCCTTTAAAACAACAAAACCAATAAAAGAATTTTTTATTCCCCCCCCCCCCCAAAAAAAAACAAAACCAAAAAACCGTTTTATTTTTTCCCCCCCCCCCCCCTCAAAAAACAACCCAATAAACCCCTTTATTTTTAAAATTTTTCCCTCCCCCCCCCCCCACCCTAAAAAAAAAAAAACCAAAATCAATGGGTTTTTTTTATTTCCCCCCCCCCCTCAAAAAAACAAGAACCAATAACCTTTTTAAATTTTTTTACCCCCCCCCCCCCCCCCCCCCCCCAAAAAACAAAAACAACCAACAACTCTTTTTTTGGTTTACTCCCCCCCCCCCCCCCCCCCCCCCAAACAAAAAAACCCAACAACTCTTTTTTTGTTTATTCTCCCCCCCCCCCCCAAAACAACAAGAACCAATCAAACCCATTTATTTTTTATTCCCCCCCCCCCCCTCAAAACAACAACACCAATCAACTCGAATTTATTGTTTATTCCCCCCCCCCCAACCCTCAAAACAACAAAACCAATCAACCAATTAACAATTAAACAAAAGCCAAAAAAAGTAGCAAACAGACCACCACTCCATAAAGCAGAGGAAGGGAGATAACAATCCAAGTTCAGTACGGAAAGTCTTTTGCTCACTGTCTACGTGGTCAGACCACATCTGTGATACATGTGGCCTCCCCCCCCCCCCCCCCATGTATGTTGGCAGTCCGGTCAAAGGAGTTATGGTCAGCCCTGTCTCCTGCTGCTTCACTTGTTCCTGCTGAGGCGGAGGACTCAGCGCCGCTCCAACGCTAAAGGGATCTCAATGGTGAGGGCCGTTCTCTTCTGATTAGATGAACGTGTGGACATCGGTGCTTCGTTGTACAGTACCATGGTTTGTTAGATGGCGCCTGTAAGTCTGGCATCTCTAATTTCAGGCCTCTGATGCGCATGAAGAAAACAGGACTTTGAAAAATACACAGGAACGGAAATCTGACCTTGAAAACAAACAAACAAACAAGCAAACAAACAAACAAAAAAAGCAAGCATGCAAGCGAGCAAACAAACAAACAAGCACACAAGTAAGCAAGCAAGCGGGCAAACAAACAACCAAGCAAGCAAACAAACAAACAAGCAAACAAACAACCAAGCATACAAACAAACAAGCAAACAAACAAAACAAACAAACAACAAAAAAACAAACAAAAACAAACAAATATGCAAATAAACAAACCACAGACACATTTTGGCACCGGTCAGTCAAATGGCGGGTGTGCATTGTGGACGAAAGCCTGTAACGAGCAGTGAATCATTCTACGACTAGTAAACAAGAACGGCGTCCTGGGTTGTGTGTCAGTGTGGATGTTTTCTGTGTGACTGACTGCAGAAGTAGTGTACTGCCTGCTGTTCTGATCAAGGGAAGGTGTTGGCGTGTGTACATTCGTGTTAAATCAGGAAAGACTTCGATCACAACAATCACCACCCAGCTTCTCTGACCTGGTATATAACAACAATAATACAAACAACACAACAACAATAGCAGGGGGAAAACATTCGCCTTCAGCTAGACAAAACAACAACAACAACAACAGCAACAAAACCAAGATCACCACCACTACCAAAAACAAACAAACGAACGAACAAATAAATAAACAAACAAAAACAAAACAAAACAAAAAAAAGAAGGAAAACAAAAACAACCAAAAAAAAAAACAACAACAAAAAACCAAAAGAAAAGAAAAAAAAAGACCGGAATCGAAGGTAAATTCGGTTAGTGATTGCCTGCCTGGCCTATAGCACCTTTCTATGAATCTGATCTGACCATCAAGCACGATAATCCACTAACCACTGTTGGTCTATAGAAGATAACTAATCCGTCATTAACCAACTCAACGAAAACAAATGAAACATTGCAAAAGAACGTCATGTGACTGCAGACATCAAAAACGATTTTCACCATCTTAATGCACTTTTGCTAGATTCAACAACAATAGCAAACAGCAAACTTATAGCACTCAAGTATTACATAATAAATTATAGATTTTACAGAAATTTTGTTTTGTTTTGGTGGTAAGTTGTGGCGACTTTGGTAGTATTTTGGACATCCCAAAATAAAATACACCACATGCCCTCGAGCACACAAATCACATGTTCTGCATGTTTCCTTGAAACCCCCTCCCCTGTATCTGCTCAATTCGAGTTCAGGTTCGTGACAGTTACATCACAATTTAATCAAAGGAAGCAAGATTTATGTCAAAAGTCGCCAGGGAACACACACACACACACACACACACACGCACACACACAAACACGCACACACCATACACACATCAACACACACACACACAAACACGCACACACACACACACACACACACACACACACACACACACACACACCACACACACACACACACACACACACACACACTCAAACGCACGTGTCGTGCGTGCACGTGTTTGTTCCCTCTGTCACCATTGCATCACACAACTTCAAAACAGATGATAATACAAAGACCCACGTACAGTTGACCACACGTGGACATTGGGGTTCAGGAACAGTTTTGAAATAATCACAAAACTGAAAAAAAAATGTCTAGAACGGCCATGTTCCTCACTGATAAAAAAAGCCAAGAGTTTTTACATTATAAACGATATCTTGTGTTTTCGTCCACTGACTACGTGTGGAACCTACCCACAAACATCTTGACCTTACATGCTTATATCTGATAGGTCACCAAAGTCCTGTCCAGCAACAACAACAACAACAACAAAATCATCATCATGAAGAAGAAGAAGAAGAAGAAGAAGAAGAAGAAGAAGAAGAAGAAGAAGAAGAAGAAGAAGAAGAAGAAGAAGAAGAAGAAGAAGAAGAAGAAGAAGAAGAAGAACAACAACAACAACAACAACAACAACGAAAACAATATCAACGACGACAACAACAACAACAACAACAACGTATTTCTGTTGGTTTGCGTACATTCCATGGACTCAAGTTCCGATATCTTGAGTTCAATCCTAGCCGGTAACATTAAAATCTGGTGTGTTCGCTGCCCATCTGAATGTTTCTATCGTTCTGGCGGTGTCAGCTTAGTGTTTGATACATCCCTTTTCCCCCATTTCAAGGCCTTGCCAGCGCATAGGGTTTTGTGCAGGCTCAGGAAATGTCAGGTAATTGCTGACATTCTGGGATGGAGCGCATATGGAGTCGTCCGAGCGAGATGAATCCCTCTGGAAATAACTCCAATAACTTACATTTTATCACACTCAAGACAGCCGGCACTGTGATTTCATTCCATCACGACACATGTTTCGTTTGTTAACACGTAGACACTAAATTTGGACCATGCCTGTACATGTAAGTTCTCGTATGTCTCAGGTTTCATAAAATCTGTTCCAAAATCGCATCTGTTTGATTCATATGTTAGTAACTGGTACTATCTTTTCATGACTTAAACACGGTATCGATTACTTGCTGTTGTTGCTACGACAAAAACCTTTCAGGACTCATAAGGTTCATGTGATGATACTATTCAATACTGAGGTTTAAGTATACACAAAACTCAATGTAAAGTAAAATCTGAACTGTGATTGCTCGTGATTTTGATCAAGCTTAGAATTCAAACAGAAATCTGACCAGAAAAAAAAAAGAACCACAAAAACAACCCCCTCCCCCCCTCCCCCCCCCCCAAAAAAAAACACAAAACCGCATGCATAACCAACAGCAAAATGAACACATAACAACTTAATCTCCTGATAAATATTGTCGGTTATTCAATAAACCAACAACAATAACAACAACAAAACACACACACACACACATACACACACACCAATCACACACACACACACACATAAACACATACACGTTCACGCGCACATACACGCACATGCACAAAGCGCGCGTGCACGCATAGACAGTCAGTGGATCCACAAAATAAGATGAGTTATTTTAACTGAGTGAATCAAACGAGTAATAACAGATTATCAACAATAGCGTACACACGCACGCACGCGCGCGCGCGTGCACACACACACACACAGACACACACACTCACACTCACTCACACAAAAACATACATACACAAACATACACACACAAACACACATGCACGTGCGCGCACACATACACACAAACACACACACACGCAAACACGCACACACTCACATACACACACGCACACAAAACATACACACTCACATACACACAAACATACACACGCTCTCTCTCTCAAAAAGAAAGAAAAAAGAAGAAAGAAAGAAAGAAAGAAAAAAAAAACAAGAAAGAAAGAAACGACCCCCCCCAAAAAAAAACAACAACAACAACAACAACAACCAAAAACCCTACCATAGGCATAGCAAGATCTGCCTGTACACAATAAGGCTTACGCTCGCCCCCCCCCCCCCCCCCCACAAAAAAAAAAAAAAAACCCCAACAACAACCAAAAACCCTACCATAGGCAAAGCAAGATCTGCCTGTACACAATAAGGCTTACGCTTGCCCCCCCCCCAAAAAAAAAAAAAAACCCCAACAACAACCAAAAACCCTACCATAGGCATAGCAAGATCTGCCTGTACACAATAAGGCTTACGCTCGCCCCCCCCCCCCCCAAAAAAAAACACCCCCAACAACAACCAAAAACCCTACCATAGGCATAGCAAGATCTGCCTGTACACAATAAGGCTTACGCTCGCCCCCCCCCCCCCCCCCAAAAAAAAAAAAAAAAACCCCAACAACAACCAAAAACCCTACCATAGGCATAGCAAGATCTGCCGGTACACAATAAGGCGTACGCTCTAAATGCACACAAAATATGTACGTAATTGTACGTAATTTCGATGAAAACCTAGAACTGAAACAGAAACAAAACTCTGCAGAAAAAAAACAACCGCATTGCATAACCAACACCAAAATGAACGCATAAAAACTGTTGTAGGTTATGCAATAAAGTAGGAACAAAACACACTCATACACACGCACACACACATACATATACACATAAAAACACACACGTGTACGCGCACATGCATGCACATGCACAAAAAGCGCGCGCACACGCGCACGTACACACGCATAGACAGTCAGTGGATCCACAAAATAAGATAAGTCATTTGAACTGGGTGAATCAAACGAGTAATAACAGATTATCGACAATAGCGTACACACACACGCGCACAGACACACACACAGACACGTACAGAAACATACACTCACATACACATAAACACACACACATATACACACACATACACATATGTATACACACACATATATATACACACACACAAACACACACACATATGTACACACACAAACACACATATATACACACAGAGATACAAACATACACACAAACACAGAGACAGAGAGGCACACACACAAACACACACACACAAACATACATACACACACGCACGCACACACACTCACATACACACACAAACACACACAAACATACACACACAAACACACACATACACACTTAAACAAACACAAACACACCACATACACACACTCACACACACCGAACCCCCCCCCCCACACACACACAAACACACACACACACAAACCAATCAATAAGACAAGGATCAAATGTTAACACTGATAATAACTAGATCAATTATCACAATAAATATTCACCAAAAACAACAACAACAACAAAAACCAACAACAACAACAACAACAAAAGTGACCGACCGAAAGCTGTAAAGCAAGGCGGGGTAATAAACTGCCCCACACAAGAAATCAACATTCAATAATGTAAATAAAGGGCAGTAAAGCCACATTAGCATGCTCGCTCTCTTCCCACCCCACCCCCCACCCCCAACGAAACAAACGGCGTAACAAAATACAGGCCACTGTATTTTTCCCAAAACCTTTCTTTGATCACCGCAAAAGTTTTCTCAGGCGGCCTATCCAACAACTGCCTTTGATTCCCTCACCCTATCCACACCAGCTGGGGTGAAAGGGTTAACTTTCTCTTTTGCTAACATGGTTGACAAAAAGCAGGATGCTGGCGGACAGGGCACGGGATTCAAAGAATTAAACAACAACTCAGCCAGTTTAACCCTTTGACTCCCACAACCTACCCACCGACTGCAAAAACTGAATCCTTTGACTCCCTCACCCTACCCACCAGCTTCCTGCAGGGAGCTGGTAGATAGGGTGATGGTGTCAAATGGTTATGTTTCTGCTTTGATAGCAAGGTTGACAAAAACAGGATGCTGGTGGACAGGGCGCGGGAATCAAAGGGTTAAAAACAACAATTCAGCCAGTGTAAAAACACAGTTTTCATAGGATTTGTCCCAAAGAACATTTGCAGTGTCCTCGTCGTTGAAATTCAGTTGGAACTTAGTTGGGTTTGTATGTTCATTTAAATTTCCGAGTCATTTAACGCTCCAGACGTAATATGTCCATTGTTTTTCCGACGGGCTGCCTATGCATGGCAAACAATATAAATCAGAAGAAAAATTCCACCAGCAATCACGCAAAACAACAACAACAACAACAACAAAATCTTAGTTTCCTCTTTCTCATGCACTCGCACACATGCGTTTGTGATCATGGGCCTTGAGACAGAGAAAAAGACAGACAGAAGAACAAACAGAAAAACATATAGTTACCACTGGATGATTTCAATCACAATCACTTTTTTATATAAATAAGAAGATAAAATACACGCACGTGGCTTCCACATCGATAGAATTGTCAGAGAGAGAGAGAGAGAGAGAGAGAGAGAGAGAGAGAGAGAGAGAGAGAGTTTGTCATAGAGAGAGAGGAGAGAGAGAGAGGCCAAGAGAGATTAAGTATATACGTGAAAACTAAGGGAAAAAAAGAAAAACAATAAGAAATACATGGAGACTGATATTAGGACGGAGAGAGAGAAAAGGAGGGGAGACAGAGAGAGAAGGAACAGAGAGAGAGAGAGAGAGAGAGAGAAAGAAAGAAAAAAAAAAAAAGAGAGAGAGAGAGAGAGAGAGAGAGAGAGATTTTAGATTTCTGATGAGTTATATACTTCGGCCACAGCCCCTCAAGAAGTGGAGTGAATTACAAAAATTACAAAGTAAACGAAGCTCCGACCAAAAATATGTTGTAAGCCCGTAAGCATTGCTTACCAATGTAAGCCACACAGTTTTGCCATAAATGCATAAACAAGTGATAAAACAAAACTCAAAACACACGCGTATCTTCGCACCCTTTATCCTTTCAGAGATAAAGATAAAAGAGAAAGAGAGAGAGAGAGAGAAAGAGAGGGAAGGACAGAGAGAGGAGAGAGAGAGAGAGGGAAGGAGAGAGAGAGAGACAGAGAGAGAGAAAGAGAGAGAGATAGACAGACAGACAGACAGAGACAGAGAGAGAGAGAGAGAGAGAAAGAGACAGACAGAGAGAAAGAGAGAGACAGACAGAGAGAAAGAGAGAGAGACAGACAGAGAGAGATAGAGAGAGAGAGACAGAGACAGAGAGACAGAGACAGATAGAAAGAGAGCACGGAATGTAGAACTTAGGTAGGTGTATGTATGACACAGATGACAAGCTGTCATTATGATGAAGTTGCAGTCACGGCAGAAACAGACTGTGAAACCTGGCTCCATCTTGTTGGTTAGACTGTTAGCGAAGGATTAACTGAAATGAAAAAAAAACCCACACATACACACGCACACATACACACGCACACACACACACACGCGCGCGCGCGCACACACACACACCGATCGACAAACATTTTGTTAAGCTGCTCGCAAAAGAACAGACTCAAAAGACACAGTTGTATAACATTTGTGTCTGTTGGTGTGAGATGGACTGAAACACACGCAGACTAACACACACACAGATACATAGACAGGTACAGGCAGACACACATACACACACACGCACGCACATGCACTGACGCAGACAGACCGACAGACAGATAAATACGCACGCACACGCCGCACGTGTAATATGCCTTTTTGATTGACATACATTAACAAGAACAAGAACAAGAACAAGAACAAGAACAAGAACAAGAACAAGAAGTACTATTGTTACTACTACTACTATTATAACGACAACAACAACAACTATTACTACTACTTCTACTACTTCCACCATCTACTACAACTACCTACTACAACTACCTACTACTACTAAAACTACTACTACTACCTATTACTACTAAAACCACTACTTCTACTACTGCTACAACTACTACTCCTACTACTACTAAAACTATTACTATTACTACAACAACAACTACTATTAAAAGTACTACTACTACTACTATTACTACTACCACCACCACCACTACTTCTACTACTGCTACTAATACCACCACCACCACTACTACTACTACGACTACTATTACTACTACCACCACCACCACTACTACTGCTACTACTACTTCTACTACTACCACCACCACCACCACTACTACTACTACTACCACCACTACTACTGCTACTACTACCACCACCACTACTACTACCACCACCACCACCACCACTACTACTGCTACTACTACTTCTACCCACCACCACCACCACACCACTACTACTGCTACTACTACTTCTACTACTGCTATTGCTACTACTACCACCACCACCACTACTACTACCACTTCTACTACTGCTCCTACACCACCACCACCACCACTACTACTACTACTACTACCACTACTACTACTACAACAATGACGATTTATACATCACAGCATCCTCGGAAGCAATGTCCAAATCGCTTTGCACTTTACAGAAACTGTCAGTGTTATGCAATAAAAAAAAAGGGAAGTCAACAGTAAACCAGTTGTACGAGCGTAACACGCCAGTATAAACTCAATGAGCGTAACACGCCAGCATAAACTCAATGAGCGTAACACGACAGTATAAACTCAATGAGCGTAACACGCCAGCACAAACTCAATGAGCGTAACACGCCAGTATAAACTCAATGAGCGTAACACGCCAGGATAAACTCAATGAGCGTAACACGACAGCATAAACTCAATGAGTGTAACACGCCAGTATAAACTCAATGAGCGTAACACGCCAGTATAAACTCAATGAGCGTAACACGCCAGTACAAACTCAATGAGCGTAACACGACGGTACAAAATCAATGAGCGTAACACGACAGTACAAACTCAACGAGCGTAACACGACAGTACAAACTCAATGAGCGTAACACGACGGTACAAACTCAATGAGCGTAACACGACAGTACAAACTCAATGAGCGTAACACGACAGTACAAACTCAATGAGCGTAACACGACAGTATAAACTCAATGAGCGTAACACGACAGTACAAACTCAATGAGCGTAACACGACAGTACAAACTCAATGAGCGTAACACGACAGTACAAACTCAATGAGCGTAACACGACAGTATAAACTCTATGAAGGTAACACAACAGTATAAACTCAATGAGCGTAACACGACAGTATAAACTCTATGAAGGTAACACAACAGTATAAACTCAATGAGCGTAACACAACAGTATAAACTCTATGAAGGTAACACAACAGTATAAACTCTATGAAGGTAACACGACAGTATAAACTCTATGAAGGTAACACAACAGTATAAACTCTATGAAGGTAACACAACAGTATAAACTCTATGAAGGTAACACAACAGTATAAACTCTATGAAGGTAACACAACAGTATAAACTCTATGAATGTAACACAACAGTATAAACTCTATGAAGGTAACACGACAGTATAAACTCAATGAGCGTAACACAACAGTATAAACTCTATGAAGGTAACACAACAGTATAAACTCAATGAGCGTAACACAACAGTATAAACTCTATGAAGGTAACACAACAGTATAAACTCTATGAAGGTAACACGACAGTATAAACTCTATGAAGGTAACACAACTGTATAAACTCTATGAAGGTAACACAACAGTATAAACTCTATGAAGGTAACACAACAGTATAAACTCTATGAAGGTAACACAACAGTATAAACTCTATGAAGGTAACACAACAGTATAAACTCTATGAAGGTAACACGACAGTATAAACTCTATGAAGGTAACACAACAGTATAAACTCTATGAAGGTAACACAACAGTATAAACTCTATGAAGGTAACACGACAGCATAAACTCTATGAAGGTAACACAACAGTATAAACTCTATGAAGGTAACACAACAGTATAAACTCTATGAAGGTAACACAACAGCATAAACTCTATGAAGGTAACACGACAGCATAAACTCTATGAAGGTAACACAACAGTATAAACTCTATGAAGGTAACACGACAGTATAAACTCTATGAAGGTAACACACACAGTATAAACTCTATGAAGGTAACACGACAGCATAAACTCTATGAAGGTAACACAACAGTATAAACTCTATGAAGGTAACACAACAGTATAAACTCTATGAAGGTAACACAACAGTATAAACTCTATGAAGGTAACACGACAGCATAAACTCAATGAGCGTAACACGCCAGTATAAACTCTATGAAGGTAACACAACAGTATAAACTCTATGAAGGTAACACAACAGTATAAACTCAATGAGCGTAACACGACAGCATAAACTCAATGAGCGTAACACGACAGTATAAACTCTATGAAGGTAACACAACAGTATAAACTCTATGAAGGTAACACAACAGTATAAACTCTATGAAGGTAACACGACAGTATAAACTCAATGAGCGTAACACGACAGCATAAACTCAATGAGCGTAACACGCCAGTATAAACTCAATGAGCGTAACACGACAGTATAAACTCTATGAAGGTAACACGACAGCATAAACTCAATGAGCGTAACACGACAGCATAACTCAATGAGCGTAACACGCCAGTACAAACTCAATGAGCGTAACACGACAGCATAAACTCAATGAGCGTAACACGCCAGTATTAACTCAATGAGCGTTACACGACGGTACAAAATCAATGAGCGTAACACGAGGGTACAAACTCAATGAGCGTAACACGACAGTACAAACTCAATGGGCGTAACACGACAGTACAAACTCAATGAGCGTAACACGACAGTACAAACTCAATGAGCGTAACACGACAGTACAAACTCAATGAGCGTAACACGACAGTACAAACTCAATGAGCGTAACACGCCAGTATAAACTCAATGAGCGTAACACGCCAGTACAAACTCAATGAGCGTAACACGCCAGTATAAACTCAATGAGCGTAACACGACAGTACAAACTCAAGGAGCGTAACACGCCAGTATAAACTCAATGAGCGTAACACGCCAGTATAAAATCAATGAGCGTAACACGCCAGTATAAACTCAATGAGCGTAACACGCCAGTATAAACTCAATAAGCGTAACACGCCAGTACAAACTCAATGAGTGTAACACGCCAGTACAAACTCAAAGAGCGTAACACGCCAATACAAACTCAATGAGCGTAACATGAGGGTAGAAACTCAATGAGCGTAACACGACAGTACAAACTCAATGAGCGTAACACGAGGGTGCAAACTCAATGAGCGTAACACGACAGTACAAACTCAATGAGCGTAACACGACAGTACAAACTCAATGAGCGTAACACGACAGTACAAACTCAATGAGCGTAACACGACAGTACAAACTCAATGAGCGTAACACGACAGTACAAACTCAATGAGCGTAACAAGCAGTACAAACTCAATGAGAGTAACATGACAGTACAAACTCATCAGAAAAAATATCGTACACGTACGAAAGAACAACCCGCTTCCATTGCACCCCTCCCCTACACACACAGACACATGCACATACGCAGGCAGGCAGGCAGGCACACAGACACAGACACAAACACACACACACGCGCGCACACACACACACACAACCTGTATTCTTCCATATATCATCTGAGATCGATTGTTGCTGTTCATTTTCGTATTCAGCTAAATGCATTGAAAACAAAATATTGTAAAGATGTCAAGTGTATTTGCGGCAAACAGTTCACACTGTTTCACTGTTTATCTTACTGCAAAATGCTTCGTCCTTTTTGATTTTTTTTTACCAAAAATGTTTACACACGAAAACTATTCTGAAACTCATTTTAAAGAAGTGACATCAGATCAATCTTTGTTGTTAACATTTCAGAATCGTTGTTTACAGTCCTGTTAATGCATTACTTTAAGTGTATTTAGTATGTATTTTAGTGTTAAATTTTCCCTTTGTTAGTGTTAAGTTCTCGTTCCATTTTTCTATTCTCCCACCTGCAAATGACTTTTACTCTGTCTCCCCTCCGCCCCCAATCCAACCCGCCCAACTCTCATCTTTATTTCCCGTCTAATATCACTTATAGTGAAAAGACGTTAAATCAAAGAACGAACACACACACCTACACAGGCACTCGCGCTGGCAAACGCACGTAATCTGACACAAGGCTTTGAATACAGATTGGTGAAACGTAGACAAATAACATTATTTAGAACTGTCAATCAATCATACGAATACAGTACAGACGAAGAAGGGAGAGTAGAGAGCAGTGATACTAATGTTAATAATAGTACTGCAGGAAGAAATTAAACAACACTAAGACAAGCTGATAAGTTTGAATATTTGGGAACAGCCATCTCATCAGACGGCAGATGCACATCAGAAACAGCCAGCAGAATCGGCCAAGCTTAAACAGCATTCAAGAAAATGCCAACAAATACCTATCAAATAACGTCAGGAGGGGAATTCTTCAGTGTTGTGTAGAACCAATACTGTTGTACGGATGTGAAGCATGGAAAGTCAACACGCGAAGTCAGAACAAGACTGAGGCAACTGAAATGTGGTTTCAAAAGAAGATTGCTAAGAAGTCATGGACAGCAAAGAAAACAAAACGAAACAGTCTTGAAAGAGGTAGACACAAAAAGAATATTAAATTAATGAAGAAGATTAGGAAAAGACAAGCAACATTTAATGAAGAAGATTAGGAAAAGACAAGCAACATTTAAAGACCATTTTATGTAGCAAGAGAAAGTAGAACAGCTAGTCACAACAGGAAAGCTGTGAGAAAAAGTAGACCCAGAGAGAAAATCGAGGGTTGACAGCCAGAACCCAGTATCTCACTGTTTTGTCAATTTTCACTTTTTTATACTGAACTAATGCTTTTGATGTGATCTTTGACTTGACGGACTTTGTTTTTGCCATGATATTGATTCTTGATCAGTTATCAATAAAACCAAAAACCGGTATCTCAAACTGTAGATATAGCCTCTCCTCGAAAACCCAGTTAAAAAAAAAATCGTCTCCTGTAAACTATCAGAAAATCGAGATACTTGGTTCTGATTGTCAACCCTCGAAATATTGGACAGACTTGCAGAGTGGTTGAGGACAGAGAGGGTGGGAGATGAACTTGCAAAGACAAGGGATAGATTCGTATGGAGGGCCATGATCTCCAACGTTATGCGGTAGGGTACATAGTGATATATGTATCTATATATGTTTGTCTATCTATCTATCTGTATATATACATATATATATAATTATATGTGTGTGTGTATGTGTGTGTGTGTGTGTGTGTGCGTGTGTGTGTGTGTGTGTGTGTGTGTGTGTGTGTGTGTGTGTGTGTGTGTGTGTGTGTGTGTGTGTGTGTGTGTGTGTGTGTGTGTGTGTGTAAGGATGCATGCATGTGTGTGAGTGTGCATGTTCCTGCCCGCACGCTTATGAATCTCTAATTATATATCAATGTACATATATCGATATCTACCTATCTACCTATCTATCGAGATATTGATATAGATCAATGTATATGCGAGTGAGAAAGAGAGCGTCCAAGGGGGGAAGAGTCAAAGGGGAGTAATCTTTCAGTTTACTAGACGAACATACACCGCACATCATGCGTTCTTTCCCCTACATCGGTTCGCCATCATAATTCTTTGGGTTGCTCAAGAAAGATGACTTCATTGTACTTGGGCAATCCCGTATGCCCTCCATCTATAAATCTTCCAGCGATAATCTAGAATACTCCTTAAGCCCACACAAAACCCTGTACGCTGGTAAGATCTTATAACGAGGAGGGAGCAAACAAAACCGGCTGATATGTTACGGATTGGAACTGAACTCGAGACATCTGATCTTGAATCCACTGTTCTATCCAAACAGCTAGATAGTCCACACCTTTCATGTAATCCTTAAATAAACAGAGTTCTGTAAAGTGATTCCGAAGCAAAGTCAAGTCAAGATCTGGTTGTGAATTGTAAACCAAATCCAAGTCCGTTTCTGCCTATGAATTCTAAGCCCATACTGGGCCATAACTTCTGACTATACTGTAACTCTGTCTATAAAGACAACTGAATAATTCTTCCTTTAAAATTATGAAAATAGGAACAGGCTTCGTGGAAATTACCTATTGCATTCTGCAAGCAAGCAAGCAAGCAAACGAACGAACGAACGGACGGACGATCGAACGCACGCACGCACGAACGAACAAACAAAACAAAAACCTCCAAAAATTAGATCAATCCGTGTTTGTATCGCAGAAAACCAAACACAAACAACCAACTGTTTGGCCACGTCATATGACCTAACAAAGACTGGAAAATAAAACACATAAATCAGATAATATTCCGATCCACAAGAATGAACTTGCGTATGGCTACACACAGATATACTCACAAAATATAAACACAGGGAGTTCATTTACACAGATACACACACGAAATATAAATACACAGAGTTCATTTACACAGATACGCACACGATATATAAATACACAGAGTTCATTTACACAGATACACACACGAAATATATAAACACACAGAGTTCATTTACACAGATACACACACGAAATATATAAACACACAGAGTTCATTTACACAGATACACACACGAAATATAAATAGAGTTCATTTACACAGATACACACACGAAATATATAAACACACAGAGTTCATTTACGCAGATACACACACGAAATATAAATACACAGAGTTCATTTACACAGATACACACACGAAATATAAATACACAGAGTTCATTTACACAGATACACACACGAAATATAAATACACAGAGTTCATTTACACAGATACACACACGAAATATAAATGCACAGAGTTCATTTACACAGATACACACACGAAATATAAATACACAGAGTTCATTTACACAGATACACACACGAAATATAAATACACAGAGTTCATTTACACAGATACACACACGAAATATAAATACACAGAGTTCATTTACACAGATACACACACGAAATATAAATGCACAGAGTTCATTTACACAGATACACACACGAAATATAAATACACAGAGTTCATTTACACAGATACACATCCGAAATATAAATACAGAGTTCATTTACACAGATACACACACGAAATATAAACACAGAGTTCATTTACACATACACACACGAAATATAAACACACAGAGTTCATTTTCTTCTCTCAAGATGGCGTGTCTGCGCTCATGATAAATTCCATATGCGCTGACGCCACAGACACCATGTGATGAATAAAATCCAATCTGACCATGGAGTTTGGAGTTTCTTTAAGAGGGACTCATCGCACTTGGACAATTCCATATGCGCTCCATCAAAATCTGCCAGCAATTATCTGGCAGACTCCCTGAGCATGCGCCAAACCCTAAGTGCTGGCAAGGTCTTGAAGTGGGGAGCGGGAAAGGGGGGGGGGGGAGAGGGGAACCTGTGAAACACTAAGCTGACACCACCAGAATAATGGAAACATTAAAGTGGGCAGCGAACATTAAGATGGGCAGCAAACAGGCCAATGTTTAAAGTTGTGGGCTGGGACTGAACTCAAGACACTAAATCCTGAGTCCACGGCTCTATCAAAAGAACCAACCAGTCCGCATAAAAAAAATTATCATGATATAAGCCTTAAGCCTGCGCATGAGACCCAGGCGCTGGCAAGATCATGAGGTTTTACTTAGCGTATGTGTTTCATGTCTTACTTAGCATAATGGTTTTTTTTTTTGTCTATCCTTGACTCAATCTGACATTCAAAAAACAAAACAAAACAAAACCAAAAAAACAACACCCCCCATAAAACAACAACAACAACAACAACAAAAAGCAAGCAAGCAACCAACCAAACAAAAACAAAACAGACACAAAGTAAATATTTATCATACAGAGCCACGTGTATAGGGCACACGTGTACGAATCACTGACGTAAGTGTTCATTAATTTCATAGGTCGAATGATACCAATATGTATATCCTGTTTCTGCTCGTCACACATTTTATTTGTATATAGTTTATTTCTTTCAGTTAATGCGCATGTTTTTAACATAGCGTTCAACCAGACTTTTTCTTTATATGTAGCATTACTACTTTATTTGAAGAGAGAGAAAGAAACAGAGGTGTGTGTGTATGTGTGTGTGTGTGTGTGTGTGTGTGTGTGTGTGTGTGTGTGTGTGTGTGTGTGTGTGTGTGTGTGTGTGTGGTGTGTGACAGAGAGAGAGAGAGAGAGAGAGAGAGAGACAGAGAGAGAGAGAGAGAGAGACAGACAGACACATGTAGTACCTTGGTAAAAGACTATCTTCTTCATGTTGCATAAATCCCCCTGAAAACAAAACAAGCAAAATATAAGGATGAATGAAAGCCTAATCATTGATTTCACACAAACTTGACAAACACATATAATCCAAACGAAATTATTTTTCTCGCCCTGGATTGGCGTCTTCCCTGTGCTGAGTGCGCCATGGGGTCAGAGGGAAAACCGGAACCACACGGCTGATTCTCAGTCGCATCCACTTCATAGATGTCTATGGTATGTTTTTTTTGGCTTCATATCAACACCGCAGGTATCTGTATCTCT
>JAPXFY010003482.1:0-21619 GCA_030674185.1 Monoplex corrugatus
AATTTTTTTGGTTGACAGTCTATTATTTTTCTTGGGCGCACGTCACTGAAATTTTATTTCAATTGAAGGTTTTTCAAGATCATAATAATGTCTGTATAAAAAAAGGGAAACTTGAGAATGGCTTGGCCAACTTGTTGTTGTTTTTTCCTCCCCCCCCCTCTCCTCTCTCTCTCCTTATCCATCCATCTATCTATTTATCTGTCTGTCTGTCTACCTATCGATTTAGCTGTCTATCTATCTATTTATCTAGCTAGGTAGCTACATCTAGCTAGACTAGCTATCTATCTACATCATTAATAAAGTTTAAAAAGACAACCTTGAAAATAAGTATTGTGTGAAGAAAAACGCTCTCTAAAAAAATGATGATTGAGCAAGCATATCTGTAACATCAAATCCACAGGGAACAGTTCACATTCAGTTACTTTAAACCCCACCCCTTTGCTCGAACACTGCTTGAATGCGGCGAGGAATGCTTTCAATCAGATTCTTGCAATAGTCCACAGAGATTCTCCTTCAGCCAAACTTTTGATGGCTTCCCTCAATGCTTCTGCACTTGATGGTTGTTTTTCTGCAGCCTTTGGGTTTTTTAACTATTTCCCATAAATCCTCAACGGATTAAGGTCTGGGCTGTTACGTTAGATTGTCAAAAAGTTTTGTGTGACCTTCGATTGATGGCAGAGTGCTCCATCGTGCATGAAAATTGAGTAGTGATGAATCAACACATGCATTTTCTATTTTTTCTTCAAGCAGCTCCACATACTTAGGGCCATTCATGCTTGTCCCAGGTACAGAAAGATAGTCCAGCGTTTCCAGATTTAGACATGGCCGATCATCTGGCCCGGAGAATGCTTCATGGTGGAGACAGTGTATTTTTCATCAGATCTCTTTCCAGGGGTCTTCTGATGTGTCTTTGGCGTCGTACAAACTGTTGCAAGGTAAAAATCGTCTGAAAACATGACTCACCCCAGTCATCCCCCTGTCCAACTTTATGATGCTTTGCAAATGCCAAACGTTTAGATTTTACGGTAGCAGTCAGTCGGGTTTGAATGACTTGAGGCCAAACTCTTTGCTTAGACAGCGGGGAAAGTGTCACTGAACTGATATTTGTACCTGTTTCGCAAAAGTGTTGCCCCCTAATTTTTTTGCAAGAACTGCTTGGAAAACGGTTGCAAATGCACCAAAACAAATGGCCATATCCTGGTGCTTGTTTTTCATGGGCGTCGGCAACCTTTTTCTGTCACGAAAAATCCCAGAATTTTTATTTTGAACCACAGCATTGCGCACAGCAGTTTTGCTATAGCACAATGTAGCACAAATTTCACGTTCTGTACAGCCTTCATTATGAAGGGCCACAATTTGAGCTTTCTGAGTTTTTTTGAAACTAGTGAAAGTGATGTGTTCTTTTGCCCATTTCTAAAAGTCACCATCTTCACACACAACACAATCGCTGCCCATCAAATGACAGTAACAAGCACCAAAGGGCTTAAGCCATGCCGCAGTAAACGCTAGCGCAATTACAGTAAAGTTATTCCGTCATTCAACTACAGGCGACGCAACACCCTGCAATAATTTAAAAGGCGGTATTGAGACAGTGTGGTCTTGAACTTTTGTTAATGACTCATCAAACTATCTATCTATCTATCTACTATCTATCTATCTACTATTTGTCTGTCTATCTATCTATCTACCTACCTATCTTACCTATCTGTCTATTTGTCTACCTACCTACCTACCTATCTATCTATCTGTCTTTTCTGTTTTGTCTGCCCAAATCTATCTACCTACCCACCCTACCTATCTATCTATCTATCTTTCTATCTGTCTGTCTATCTATCTTCTGTCTATCTATCTACTGTCTATCTACCTATCTATCTACCCCATCTGTCTGCTATCTATCTTCAGTCGTCTGTCTGTCTATTAGTTTGTATGTCTATATATTTGTCTATCTGTATCTTTCAGTCTCTTTTTTTTCTTGTTCTCTTTCTTACCCTCTATGTGTGCGGCGGCGTGTGTGTGTGTGTGTGTTGTGTGGTGTGTGTGTGTGTGTGTGTGTGTGTGTGTGTGTGTGTGTGTTTTTGTGTGTGTATGTGTGTTGTGTACCACGTGACTCTCTCTCTCTTTCCTCTCTGTATTCAATCTCTCCCTGCTCCTCTTCTTTCTTATTCAGTGCAACGCGCGCGGCGTTGGGGGAGGGGGGTGGGGAGTGGAGAGTGGTGCCTACGTGCGTGTGCAGACATGCAAAACTGCCCAAGCATTATTGTCTTGTGTCATCGCAACGACTATTCTCCTCAGCCCTCGACTCACTCCCCAGATCCACGCACTCACACAAATACGAGCGCACGCGCGCACGAAACGCACCACACACACACACGCACGCACATATACAGCACAAAGGAAATTTTTTTCAAAGTGCTACAAAGGACTGAGGCAAGAGATAACAGTATATCTGATGAGGATTAAGTTTTAAATAACTGGACAAAAGAGTGGGAAGACCTTGGTGGGTATGTTATAGGAGTGAAACTGAAAGTTAAGTTCTGAGAAGGTCATGTTGAGACATTGGACAAATTACACCTGAATGAAGTTTAAAACCCTTAAGTAGTCCATTGAGTGGTGATACTGGATGTAGGGGGCGAAATGATAGCTTCTCGACTTTATCTGATCTTTCCTGCATACGTCTTTACTGGATAAAAGTATCGTGGCAAAATATAATCCTGGATTTATTGTTAAGTGTGGGTCAAAGGGTATTTCAACTAAAAGTGCTTTTGAACTTGAGATCTGATGTATCAGATTCAATTCCAGCTTGCAATATTAACAATTGGGGCCCTTTTTACTTGGTTTAAGCAAGTTTCATTGTTTTGTTTTATTCAAGATACTGAGACATACACAATATATAATTACAAAATCAATGTCACAGAAGACACCCAAACTTAAACTTTTTCGTGCGAAAAGCTTAGTTTTCATTTCGATCTAAAAATGACAATGTTTCTGACGGTAGCTTTCCACTGTCTCGAGGAATCTTCAGAATATTACTGTAGATTTGGGGAAAGCGTATATGGAAAAACGTCCAACTACGATAGACGAATGCGATGAATTTTTAAACAATCTACATTCAACATGTTTGTACCTCAAAATTTTAATTCAGCAATAATCATTGTGGAGTTTTTCCGGGTCTCTGTAATGATTGATTAGCTTACGTGCATTTCTTAATTTTCCGAATTTTTTGCTAAATGTTGGAATCTGGTTGCCTTCTAATTAAAGCAGTTTTTTATGGCCCCTTTTTTTTGCACTGAGTCTTTGACGACTTAGCTATGTTAAAATTGATTGAACAGTAATGAGAGTAAATGAGTGAATGATCGCAAGTGTCACACGGCTGAGCATTATCACACAGCTTTTTCCCTTCAGGGCTCCGTGAAAACACCAGGGCCATATCAGCGCACCTACAAAGGACTCGGTGTGGGGCTATATTCTAATTCGTCTACCCACTACCTTTGTTTCCTTCCCCCGACATGTTCACCATGTTGCTCTGGCCCGCTCACCTCTCTTCTTCCTTTAGGTTTTCACACGAGCTTGCCCTTGAGATATTGTTCGGAGGTGTGCGCTGAGTGTGTCCGATCCAGCTTCTTTCCCGCACAGCCGCCTCATATTATGATAGGGACTGGCATGTTCTGTATCACAAATTGGCAACTGACATCTTTTCCCAGCCAAATAAGGGCCCGTAAGGGTATCAAACATTTTTATGAAAGTTTTGGAATTTGTCAATATCTGACTCTATTAACTTCTAAGTTCCTCATCTCAAACAGAAGGACCATATTTCACATTGGTGTTGGAAGTCTCGCTATGTTTTGGACAGGGCTGGGGAATTTTATACAGATCATAAAGTAAGAATGCACGACTTGCTTATTGATCCCCGCTTTTGATATATCAGTTCCATTGTACCTCGATCTTTGCTGAGAACACTGCTAGTTAGTCTGATCAGTCCGTTGACGTTTTCATCATGAATGACGGATGGAATCTTGCTATCTGTAGTTGATACGTATGAATCTGGACTGGTAGTGTTGATTTTGAAACATATTCCTTTTTTTTTTTTTTTTTTTTGCTTGTTCGTCCCTTGGGGTCTGTTTGTAACCCATAATCACGATTTCCTAAAAACTGAAGACCTTACGTTTATGATGTTTTAAGTTGAAACACTGAAATCAATGAATCCTACCTAATCCTTTAAAATTTTCTCTTCCGGTCATAGACCTGGCACGCCACATGCCTCCCCGTAACCAATAGTACAGATGGCAAATGAAAAAAAAAACTTTACAGCAACCTCAGACAACATACAAGAGACATCCAACTCTACCCATCTTTCATTAAGCACCATAGTCATTATATTTCCCCCATTCTCTGCATACATCACAGTAAAAAAGAAAGCACTGTCATTTCCTTTCGTCAGCTTCGTTCTTCCACAACAATGGCACGCCCCAAGAAGACCCAGACTGCATTAACTCCGTTATTATGCGGTGGTCCCTTAAGAAGGGATTTTCTGGGAAAATAGATGACTCCTTGCATAACAACCATCCTGCCTAAAGAACTGAGGATAATCCTGCGAAGCAGACGTGTGGGTGCTTACGTGAAGGGGTGATCAAAAACGGTAATACACGTACTCTTCTTGAGGTTCCGACGAAATTATTTGTAGATCAATATGCAAATGCATCTGGGCTTTATACTATCAAACTTAGAGAGTTTGAGCTAAAAAAACAAAAGCTACAACAACAATGTACAACCCAAAAACTCTAGCCGCTGCGGCTCTCTGCAATAACAACCTGTTCCTGATCCTGTCAACACGATTCACTCGTTCGTTTCCACTGAAAGATGACAGGGAAATGATCTTTAGAGAACATTCACTTTAGTAATTGGCAACAATAACAAAGGTGACGAATGAGGACACTAACTCTACAACAACCAGTCCTCATTGCTCTTTTTTCAGTCCCATCTGCATCCGCCTCTATATCATTTCCCCATGGTCGCACATTTCAGCTTGACAGCCTCCCAAAACCTGTCAACACTGATGTCGCCATGAAAACAGATATGGTGGCCCACTGAATCTGGTACGGTATTGTACAACGCTGCAATGATGATACATGAAAAAACACGATGACATTTGGAGTTCCATTGTGAATGAGACTTTTTTTGGACCAGAATATCCCCACACTTCTTTTCATAATATGTCCTAGTGTCAGACATCTGAGGTTTTGGTCAGTAAATCTGAGCAACACCCTCAATGAAGCATCCGTAAAATTTAAAATGAGACTCCACGTGTGGCCCCAGTTTTTTTTCCAAAAGCCTTAACCATTCACAAAAAATCTAGACTGCTGGGTTTCGAACCCGCACGCTCCCCAGTCACGGTCTCTTAAGCTGATTACTTTTGGGCCACAGTTACTGGTTAGTATTTTTTGCTAACTGTAACTGTAAACTGTAAACTGTAACTGCCACTACCAACAATACTGTTTTCTACTAAGTGTTAGCACTGTCCATGTAAACCAGTACAAAGAGCCAGTTTCTACCATGCAACTGCTGCTGCAGCTGCTATCATCACAACTCCCCGTTTTTGTTATTGAATTTTTATGTTTTTTATTGAAATTTATTATTGTAAATAAAACTGCTGTTGCTGGGGGTTGGTGGTCATTAATTGTTATTATACTTTTTGTTGTTGCAGCTGTTCTGCTACAAAACCAACACCAATTACAACTAGAAAATACTACTGTTCTATGCTACTGATTACTCCCCACCGACAATCATCTGTTACTCCCAGCACTTGCTGCAATTATTGCTTGTTACTTACCGTTTGCTTCTGTTAGGACGAACACCACTAGCATTGTTACAAACAGTGCTGCCATTACGAGAGTATTACTGTTACTGTTCTCCCTTGTAGTTTGCTGCATCTACAGTTTTCTACTACTACCAACCACAGCTGCTGTAAAAGCTCTGAGTGTGGGTGTGTGAGTGTGTGTGGTTTGTGTGTATGTGTGTGTATGGTATTTTGTGTCCCGTGTGTGTGTGTGTCTGTTTGTGTGTCAGTGTGTCTGTGTGTGTGTGTGTGTGTGTGTGTGTGTGTGTGTGGTATTTTGTTGTGTTTTGTGTGTGTGTGTGTGGGGTGTGTGTGTGTGTGTGTGTGTGTGTGTGTGTGTGTGTGCGCGCCCCGTATGTTTTTTTCCTTTTCTTCCTTTTTCTTTTTCCCCCCACACTGGATTTTCCATGTGACATTCGAACTATTCCCACCGGACACAACTATTCGAAACAATGCAGTGGCCGTCCGGTTTTGTTGTTGTTGTTTGTTGTTGTTGTTGTTTGTTTGTTTTCTCTCTTCTTTTTTTTTTTTTTTTTTTCTCCTCTTTTTCTTTCTTTTTTTATGTTTCTCTAAGCGTTATTTCTGCTTACCTATGAAAGTGGATTCCTGCTAGAGAATTTTGCCAAAAAAACGACTCTTTGGTTTGCTGGGGCGTCTTTACCGTGCACTGAGTGCGTCCCTGCACTCGGGCCCCTCGAACAGAGAAAACTTAACTGCCACTTAAGATCTTGTGAAGGCGACAGGAGAGGGGGGGGGGGGGGGGGGGTGACGAGGGGAGAAAAATCCATATCCGATTCGTGATTTAAACCTGGGGTTTCTCGCGTCCAACGCTGGTGATTTAACCACAAGGCCCACTGTGCATCTCTTGTTGTATATCTCGTAAGTCAGCTTTGTCTTTAGAAGGTTGACCAAGAGGTTGTGGCAAGACCATGCAATCGGGATCGCCGCAGAGAGTGCTGTATACAGAGCAGTAGTCTCGAGTGCCCTGCCGTACTGCGTGAGATCTACACTATCTACGGAACGCTACATTCAGCAGCTGTAACAGTTCCATGATATTATCTGACTTTCCCAGCACTGTCTTTTCATCAAGGTTTAAGAGGATGTCTTTTCATCAAGTGTAAGGAAGAAGTCTTTTCATCAAGTGTAAGGAAGACAACTCATCCCAAATCGCTTCTGTATGGAAAGCTGAACCAAGGGCACCGGACCCAAGAGAAGACCAGAAGATAATTATAGCGATAGAAGACAATCTGAGGGCTAGCTCAACTGTGGCACCAACAACACCACCAACATGGGAGAGAAACACTGCCACAACACAATAAGCTGGCGACAACAGTGCCGCAGGGCACAGTCCCCATTTGAACAGCGCACAAAAAGTTTTCTATTCAAGATGAGGAACCGGCAGAGGCAAAACGCAGGGCAGCAAGAACCCTTGCAATGCAGTGCTGATATAGAACATGTGCTCCAGGGTCAGTTTTGTATCCAACATGAAGACCCACAACCAAGTGCTGAAAACCAGTCTGCCGATTCATCCATCAGACGACTGAAGAATCCATCAGCACCAGCAACCACCACCACCACCACCATCATCAATCATCATCATCATCACGTAAGGTTAGCTGTAATGCAAACTTGTACTGCATTTTTGATTTGTAATGTCCTGCCCCTCCTTTACACACACCCATCACGCCCAAAAGTGACCGTATCAGGAATGAGAATAGGCCCACTTACTGAAGTCAGTTTCAGTGTATTCATTTCCAGTATCCTATCCGATCTTTCATCAGACGGAAAGATGCACATCAGAAACACCCGGGCAGAATCGCCAAGCCAAGCAGCATTCAAGAAGAAGACAAGCATTCTTAACCAACAAATGCCTTTATCAATTAACATCAGGAAGAGAGTTCTTGAATGTTTATATAGAACCAACACTGTTGTACGGTTGTGAGGCGTGGACAGTCAACAAAACAAAGCCAGAAAACAAGACTGAGGCAGCCGAGATGTGGTTTCTATGAAGAAATGTTGAGAGTTCCCTAGACAGCAAAGAAAACAAACGAGACAGTTTGATGGAGGCAGACAAAAGTAGATCATTAATATGGAAGATGAGGAAAAAAAAGGCAAAAATTTTAGGCCATTTTATGGGGAAAAGGGGATTTGGAACACCTGGTCCACAACGGAAAGCTGGAGGGAAGACAGCACCGGGTAGACCCAGGGAAAAATACTAGACGGACTTGCAGAGTGGCTGAAGAAAAGGGAGGGTGGAAGAGATGCTTGAGGCAACAAGAGATAGAGACAGATGGAAGTCCATGATCGCCAACCACCATGCGGCAGGGCACCTGATGATGATGATAAATCATATCCAAGTGCAAATGTGTGTGGTGTGTGTGTGTGTGTGTGTTTTGTGTGGGGGTGTGTGTGTGTGTGTGTGTGTGTGTGTGTGTGTGTGTGTGTGTGTGTGTGTGTGGTTGTGCTAATATGCTTGCGGTATTTGCATGTGAGCATACATGCACGTATCTACTTTCGTTCTTCCATTTAGTGTCTCCATTTAGATGATATCAGAAATTAAATGAGTTTCTTACACGTGAGTGCGTATGTGTGTTGCGTACGCGGTAAGAACTTGTATGTACGTAACGAGTAAGTACATACCTGTTTCTATTGTGCATGGGGGTGTGTACCTGCGTGCGCGCGGACGCCGGCGTATTCTGAAATAATTTTTATTTATCTAAATTTTCCCACCAAGTCTGTTTTAAAAGGCACTTGGTATTTCAGGGATTTGTAGACTCTGTTGCAAAGAAGAGAGAGAGAGAGAGAAGAGAAGTGTGTGTGTTTTGTGTGTGTGTTGTGTGTTGTGTGTGAGTGTGTGTGGTGTGTGTGTGTCTGTCTGTGTGGGTGTGGGTGTGTCTGTGTGTGTCTGTGTACCTGTGTCTGTTTGTGTATCTGTGTGTGTGTGTGTCCTCTCTCTTCTGTCTGTCTGTCTCTGTCCCCCTCTCTGTGTGTGTGTGTGTGGTGTGTGTGTGTGTGTGTGTGTGTGTGTGTGTGTGTGTGTTGTGTTGTTTTGTGTGTGTGTGTGTGTTTTGTGTGTGTGTTGTTATCTGATTCGTGAACGTTGTCTTCTCCCTACGTTTTTTAGGGATTTGTAGACTGAGCTTTGAAGTTTTCCTGTGTCTTAGTCCCAAGATTACCCACGATGCCAAGAAGAAAGAAATGTGAAGAATCTAGTTTAAATGGTACCACGTTAAAGAATTTACTGCTTTAAAATCACTCAAGTGCCAACAGGGTTTTTATGCCTGTCTGTGGATATCTGTCTGTGTGTGTCTGTCTCCGTCTCTGTTTTCTTATTTTATTTCGAAGGCAAGTGAAAATTTACAAAAAAAAAATAGAGTGGGAGACAAAGAAATGCCGAGAGAGAGAGAGAGAGAGAAGGGGGGGGGCAGTGAGAGAGGTGGAGAGGAAAGGGAAAAAAGAGTAGAAAACAGAGAGATTATCTACAAAAATCAGGGAGCAAAAGAAACAGACAAACAGACAGGCAGATTTCAAAAACAAGATTTTTAAAAGTGTTGTTGGTATTTTTCGGATGTGTGATGTGCATTGGGTTTTGCTCACCAAACTGCTCAAGGGGTGTAAGGGCTCTAGATAGCGGTAGTATCTTTTTTTCTCTGAAGCTGCATCCTACTTGCAGGATGGACGGAAAACTGGCCCCCATCCATCTCTTAAAACTCTCACGGCTGGTTCCGAGTGCCATTCTCCGTTACAACCGCCTCATTGGCGGGGTTTAAAACCACATGAAGGTGGCTGTTAATAGGCATCAGAGGCCGGACGAATTTTTTCAATAACGCAAGGGCCAGGTGAGGAGAGGTTCCCAAGAGTTCGTCGGCCCTTGTGTTCGTGAACAGAGCAACTCAATAGGTGAAAGATGTTGGGTTGTGATCGAACTTGGAATGGGGTATTGGCACCGCCAAGCTTTCTAGCCACATAATTATAAAAACAAACAACTTCCTTGTATTTGAATCGGTCGCAGCCCTGGTAACCATTGGCCACGCCTCCATGACCTCCAGAACTTAGGTGTCATGCTTCTGCTGGGGGAAACTCAAACGTGAACAAAAAACAGATCCGTACAGGAGACAACATCATCATAGATAGATGGAACATCAGGATACGACAGCATTTGAAAACTTCCAGAGTGACACAACGAAATGAACAGGTGCCGCTGGAACAACCTGGGGCTTTTTGAGGTATGACAGAAAAACGTTGGTGAACCCTCGACGCAAGAAGCACACAAAGATATACTTCAGTGACAGAGAGAGGACAAATAATACGAACCCGGTATCAGGTTTCTGATCTACAAGAACATCAGCAACACTGTCATGGAGTGTCGGTCAATTTCCAGTTGGCTCAGCACCATTCACATAAGGGCAACTCTTTTTTTATCAGCACTGGACGTGAGGGTCAGAGGACAACAGCTGGAGACAGTGCACCACTTAAAATACCTGGGGGCAACTGAGACAGATTAAAAGGCCCAACCTTGAAGTGCTTCCAAAGGCTGTTTAGACGACAATATTTAGCGTTCACAAGACGGAAACCGGTAATGAAAAAGAACACCATTTTGCTCAGCTCTAAAGTAAGACTGATACGTTTCCTTTTCATGTCCATTTTTCTTTACGCTTGCGAACATGGACTCTGACTTCAGAAGAGGGTTCAAGCATGAAGATGATGTGCTATTGAAAGATTCTACGATCTCGTATACCGACCATATCACCAGTACGAAGTAGAATCGAACAACCTATTGGCCAATTTGTAGAACTTTTGACTACAGGAAACAAAACGCAAAAAAAAAGTGGAACAGACGTGTCACAAGATCCCAAGGCCTTGCAAAGACCAACCCACGAAGTACAGCCCAGAAAGAACGTAGAAAAAGAAATGGGAACACAGCACCCCCAAAACAGACACGCCTGAACTTCCGCAGTTCCAAGAGAGTGGTAGAGGACCAGAAAAATGGAAAAAACTCACGCAGTCGTCAGGAGTGCCTCTGCGAAACCCCTGGGGTTTCGGGATACGTAAACGTAAAAATAACGTGCAGGCATTATCTTGCTGCCCCAAAATCTGCAAATTCTTCTTCGGTGGGTGTGCATGCTGGATGTTTTCATACTTGTATAAGCCACAAGACATTAACATGACTTACAGGATAATTAGCATGCATACTTGATGTTCTCCCGTGTGGCATACACACAAAGGGGCACTATAGGCACTAATAGGTCTGCACACATGTTGACCTGGGCACAGAAAAAATCTCCACCTTTTAACCATCAGGCTGGAGGTACCAGGCAAGATCGAACCCCAGACCCCCCAGTGGAAGTCTGACGCCCTTGCTCACTAAACTAACTCATCACCCCGTCAAAAAACAAAACAAACATAGAACGAACCAGAAACTGCGTCTTAACTTTACACTTTCTCCTCCTTCCGGTGTCTTACCCTACACGTTCAGAAATCAAACAGAACCTGCGACCTTACAGGACAGTTGGTAAAGGTGTAAAGGCGATGATTTAAAACATTTTACAGGACGGAAAAATCGTCCACAGACAAATGAATTTATTTCACAGGCAATTTCCTTTTCGCCCGGCTTAGGCAGCAGCTGTAAAAGTATATAACATGACTGGTCTCTTTTTGCGCAGGATCAAGGGGTTGCCATATAATTGCTGATAGATTTGGGCAAAGCACATATGGAACTGATCGAGAGCGATGAATCCCTCTTGAACAAACTCCAAACAAACTCCACCTCTGGTCTCTCCACATTATGTTTTTAAAATCTTTGAAAAACACTTTTTACTTTAGAAACCGTGCCTAAGCCTCCTTTTCCCCTCTCTGTTTGTTTGTTTGTTACTTACACAAGGCAAGAAAAGACAAAAAGACAGAGACAAAGCGAAAAAAAAGGAAGGCGGAAAAACCAAAATTTTTCGGAGAAAAGGACGAATAAAAAAGTAACAAATGTTGGAGGGGGGAAAGGGGGAGTGGAGGTTGGGGGTTGGGCCCCGAAGGCCAGCAGATTCGTTCACAAAGAACAATCTTGTAAGAAAATGTTCAAAACCCCAAAAAAAACAGTTTGTAGGCAAGGTTGTACGTCTGTGTATGACGAGACTGTGCTCTTGAGACGTTGAAAACGACATTAGTGGCATGACCTTTCTCTCCTCCCTCGCTTCGTTGGGTTTTTATCCCCACGAGGGGGGGGGGGGGGGGAGGGGGGCGAGGGAGGAGGAGAGGGTGTACAGCATACGAAAATTCAGAGGGCAAAAAAGAGGGGCAAGAATTGCGCGGGAGAAACAAAAAGAGAGAGAGAGGGGTGCAGAGACGAGAAAAAAAAGAGGGGAGGGGGGGGAAAGGAAAAGAGGGATCATTAAAGGACTGACAAACAGACACCGGGAAAAAAAAGGATCTACAAGAAGAGACGTGAAAGTTGGACCCCAAGAAAAATTCGATAATTTTTAAGAAAACTTTTTTTTTTTTTTTTCCCCTTTCCCTACCTTCCCCTTTTCCCCCCGCCCACCCCTACTTGCCGAAAACTTACACAATCCAAAAGCAAAACAAAAACTGCATCTAACCGAACATGTGGGTACGATAAAAGAATCCTGACACAGCCGCGAACATTTTGGGCTGGAATATAACGTACGACGTAAATCTGTTGTTTTCTTGACTTTGGGATCGTTGTCTTACATGTAGTAATCTCACCCAAATTTCAATCATTTCAAAGCAACACGGCACCGAAACCTACACACCACCCACCCCTTTTTACGGAAACGCACGTACGTCACAATACTAAAAAAAGAGTCACGCAAGGGGGTTTAAAAATGGGAAGGTTTGGGGGTTCAATCCTATCACTCTTCAAAATCACGTGGGTTTTTTTTCGCCAACCGGTTTCCTAATTTTCGCGGCTCGCGGGAAGAATGGGACAAACGTCGCTCCCCACCATTTAAATGCCCCTGACCAAACACCGCAAGTATATGAAAACCCCGGGGTCTGGATGACGTCAGGGATCCATAAAAAGCAAGCGCAGAGTAAAACTCCATTGAAGCCAAATTCCAAATTTGAACTCCTACCGTCATATTACATCCCCATTTTCCAAATCACCCTAGCATGTGAAGAAAATTTTCCCCACTCTGTATCACTGAAGGGCCTCGTAGAAGGTGGGGGCAGAAAAAGAAAAACAGGAAAGTAATATTTTGAGAAAAACAGGCATAAGAAGAAAAAGCGAGGTGGGGATACGAAGAGTCATCGACAAATAGAGGACAGACGGGGGTACGATAAAAGACAGCAAGACTCAGACAGAAAGACAGACAAATCAGAATGCAAGACACAGACAGCAGATTGACAAAAAACGGCAAATACATAGACAACAGAAAAAAATTTACACGAAACCCATTTAAAAAAAACACACAAAAAAAAGAATTTGAAACAATAAAGTAAAATGTAAACACGACACGGCTGTCCCGCCTTATATTACCCCCTTAAAATTTTTAAATTGACAATTTCATTCACGTTTACGAGTCAAATTGCTGATTTTCCAATGCAAAACTGAAGACTTTTCCCGAACAGCTGCCTCCAGTCACGGAGTTTCCTTTAAGCCTCGCTTTCAATTCGAAGCCGTGAAAAACGGTATTAGCAAAATGTTGCGTCATTTTTAAAATTTCCGAGAATAACCACCATTTTCCCCTAGAAACCACACACTTCCAAATTACGCTTTTGGTTTTTTCAGCCAAGGTGACATCATTCTGATATTATAATCTTCAACAGAAAAAGTCACTCGTTAATTAATTGGGGAGTCTGAAAATTCACGATGTCCGTTGACGACAAAAAAAGAGGTTTCTTGAGTCTTCGCCGCCATCACGGTAAAAGCAAAGACTGCCGTCTCTTTTAAAAGGATTATTCCCCGCGAAACATCATCCCGGGATCTGCCCGCATTTAGATGTATGGCACTTGCGCGGGAAAAATCCATTTATTTATTAGGAAAAAACAAGACAAAAAGGAAACAAAATTCACGTGGGTAGGCATGGGGGCCTTTTGGTCAACAAGCGGCGGGTGTTCCGCATAAACCGTTAATTCGCAAAAGTGACAGGCAAGTTTTTCTGTTTTTCTGTCCTCTTCAAACGCCCTCCCCCCTCCCCCCCCCTCTCTCTCTCTTTATTTTTTTGCTCTCCCCTTTTTCCCCTTTTTCCCCTTTCAAGTTTTAATCTCCCGGGAGAAAATGTGTATATGTGTCCTAGCTGTGTGCTTGTGTGGTTGTGGGGGGGGGGGGGGGGGGGGGCTGTTTTACCCGTACAAAAATGTGGTAGCAAAACCCAACTGCTTTATGGACGGATTTTTAATAAAATCAACCAAAAGGTGTATACGCTGGAGATCGCGAAACCCAAAAGTTTAAAATCATGTTTTAAAGGGGTCAGTTAAAACTGGCAAAAAAGATTCAAAAGATAGCATTTATAGAGAAAGGGTTTTTAAAACCGCGCTTTGGTAGGGCTCTCAAAAATTTTTTTATATTTGTTTCAGTTTGTGACACTTAACCCATGCCCCCCCTTTTCACGTCAATTTTTAAATTTTCATTTGATGCTCTGAAAGGTCACGAGATCTTGAAAACAAGATCTAGATTGTTTGGGCACAGACTTTTCCACACTGATTTTTTCAGCCTTTCTGATTTGATCATTTATAGTTTTGGAAACCGCTGGTGCACTCTCAGAAACAAAAAATGTTATGAACAAACTGTCAATCCATACAAAATACCTTTTATTATGGGGTTAATGTCACTGATGACCAAAACATCACTTCGGGTTAAACTAAACGCACATTTTCATAGCTTTGAAACACCTTAGGCAGACTCATCAGTTCCCTATCTGAAAGACTTTGGTACAACCCAGGCCACAGACAAACGTGTTTACTTTACATATCGGCAAAAATTCATTCCAAAATTTAAGCTTAAAAAATGAGTAATACTGGTGATTATTTTGTAAAAATAAAATTTGGCAAAAAAGAGTTAAATTTTCAATGCTGGGATTTTTTTCGAGGTCACTTTTTGTCGTCAATGTTTTAAAAATATAAATTATACAGTAGGGCTTAACCATCCTTTCCCCCCCATTTTCTTTTATATTTTTCGTCTTCAAAATCTATTAAAAAAAATATTTTAAATTGGCAAAGCTGTTCATTTTTTTTTCTATAGATTTTACAATGTAAAAAAAACAGTAGTCGTTGATTTTCCAAATATTCAATATATTTGACTATTTCAAAAAAAGAAAATTATTTCTCCCCCATTGCAGAACACTTTAAAAACCAAAGTAATAACAATTATGTCACGGGAAACCCTTAAATTTGTCCTTAAAATAAAAAAAACCAAACCACACATAAAGACGGGGCATCAAAAAAAATTTTTTTTCTGACTGTGCGGGCGCTTTTTGTGTACATTGGGTTTAAAAACTAAATTTGAAGTAGTCAAAAACTTTCCTTGGAAAAAACGTAATAATTTGGGGACAGTGTTGATGCAGAGGGGATAGTTTTTGTTGAAGTTTACTTATGTTTGAAACTTTTATTAATTTGTTATCAGGGGCCCAAAACATATTGACTTTCGAAAAAATGTGTCCCCCAAAGATTGATTTTGTACTATCACTTCCGGGGGAAAAATAGCCCCTTTCTTTGCAAGGAAAAAAAAAATATTCCATTTTTCCTTTGGGGTCTACTTTTTGGCCCATTGAAAACGGGAAAACGCAATATATTGACGAAAAAAACCAAAACAACCCAAACCCAAACAAAAAGAAAGCAAACTACCTGCCTTTCCCTTTTGCTGCCCCTTTTCTTTTTACATTTAAACATTCAGCCAAAATGTATTTCTAAGAAATGTAAGTTCCAGGGACATCAAAGAAAACAAAACGAACTGTCTGATGAAGCAGACTCAAAAAGATCATTCAAAGGAAAAATTAGGAAAAATAAAAGCAACTTTATAGGCTTTATGGGGAAAAAAGGGAAAAATTTGAGCACCTGGCACAACGGAAAGCGGAGGAAAGAGAGCACGGGTAGACCCGGGGAAAAATATGACGGACTTGCAGGGGGGCTGAGGACAGGAGGGGGGAAGAGATACTTGAGGCAACAAGGGGTAAGTATATGGGGGGGCCCCATGATCACCAACGCAATTGGCTGGGCTTTGGATGATGAAGTTTTCAAAATAGAAAAAAAAAAACACTTGGATAATGATCAAAAAAGTAAAGGGACAGGAAAATAATCCTGCGGCTAGGACCGGACTTCCGACTTGGGTGTGCAATTCGAGCCTGTTTGGGACACGGTGGGATTTTTCTATCTCCCAGTTTTTAACATATCTGCCCATCTCTTGTGCCGGAACCTCCACGTTTCATACAAAACGCAGAATACAAGTACGCACGGTTTCGGTGGGTTTTTAACACACACACACACCCCACCCCCACACACACACACACAAAACACACACACACCCAAAAACCACCACCACCACCACCACCACCACCAACCACCACCCACCACTTTTTCACTGTTAGTTTAGTCAATTCTTAGTTTTTTTTTTTATTTATTTTTTCTAGAAATTTTTTAAAATTTTGTTTGTAAATTAGTTTTGTTAAATCGTTAATTAGGGGAACGTTTTTTTGTTAGTTTTTTAAAACCTTCCCCCCCGAAACAGTTGTTTCTGGGTCATCTTTTTTTCAAAAACCAAATTGCCAAAAATTTAAATATCCTCCACGGGGTTCCCCTCTATCACCCCCCCCCCCCCCTTTTTTTTTTTTTTCTTAAAATCACTTTAGTGAATAAAATTAAATCAAAGACCCCTCACCACACACCAGCATTTTTTCCAAAGAAAACGGAGAAAAAAAGGAAACCGGCATCAACATACGCCAAAAAAAGAGGGCGCCAAACAATGTGTTACACTCTCCGAGAAAATATTGCTTTGGACGAAAAAAATACAAGAGATTTGGAATAGCAACAAGCAAAACAGCTGAAAAAACTTTTAATGACAAATCATTGGTCAATTGTAACCCCATAGGGATAAACCAAGTGTACACATCCGAAGTCTCTCACTGATCTCAATTTTCTTTCTGCCCCACTTTTTTTTTTTTTCTTTTTTTTTTTTTCGTTTGTTTTTTTTAAACTTTTTCGGGGTTTCCCTCCAATTTTCTATTTTAGACATTTCTACACAGTTAAAAAAAACAACAACAGCTTCTGTCATTTTTTAACTGTACCCCCCAAAAAACGTCCCCCCCCTTTCTTCCCCCCCCCCCTCCCTCCGTCCCCCCACAAAACACACAGAGTGAAAATGACTTAAAAGAGAGGGAGACAGAGAAAAAAAAAAAAAACACTTTTTCAAATTTAAAAAAATCTTTATTAGTCTAGGATACTAATATTTTCCACTGTCACACAGGCGAGAGAGAGGGGGGGAAGGAGAGAGGAGAGAGAGGGAGAGAGTTTTCTACATAAACACTAAAACAGGTAAACACAAACAAAAGGCAGCAGAAGGAAAAGGCTTTTCAGGGTTGTGGATTTTTGGAAAGATAATGCTAAAACAGGGGGCAGTTGTGCTTGATACGATTTTCAGATAAATAGGGGGCTCAAAAAAACAACCGATGCCTTTCTTTCAGTAAACAAAAAGGAAAATTCAATGGGGGCGCTTGCTCTAGGGGGTTTAAATTTGCATTTTTAAATTATTTGGATTTTCCAAAAAACATTTGGGGCTTCGCGCATAGGAAAATCATGTGTGTCTGTTGTTTTTATTGCAAAATTATCCCAGCATTTTTTTTATAAATTTCTTATGAGCCAGCCCCAAGAGCTGCATCTTTCTTTTATTTATCTGTCTAAACTAAGCAAAGAAAAAAATATGCATCTTTCCCCACAAGAAATCTCTAAAACCAAATTACACAACATTTCCTTTACTTTAAAACTGAACCTTCAGAAGTAAAAAAATCGTTGACGCAAGGTCTTTTTGCAAACCCACCCGACGCAGGACCACCTTTTTGTGCTTCCTTGAGCCAGTCATCTGCGCAGACATACCCGTACACTACATGCTTTGAACATTGGTACCTAACCGTATATCCTTTTGCCTATTTTTTCTTCAACCCCTTTCCCCCAAAACCTCCCTCTGGGCCCCTTTTCCTTCCCTTCACCTACAACCGTCGCTCCCCTCCACCGTTAGCATGTCGGATTTCCCGGGAAGGGTGATGGGCAAGAAAAGTGTGGAATGAACACAACCCGCAACGTTTCGGGCGCGTGGATAGGAAAACGAAAAGAGAAGGGGGGGGAAAAAAGTTGGGAGAGAAAGCGAGGGGGAGAAAGAACAGAGAAGCATGGGGGGGGGACGGGGGGGGGGGGGAGAGGCAGAGGAAGAAAGAAGTTGTGTGTGAGAAGAGAGAAAGGGAAGGAAACACAGAAGAGGGGGGCGGGGGGGGGGGGGGGGGGGGGGCAAAATTAACATAAACGCATCGTTTACCAAACACGCGAAGACATCAGATAGAGACAGACAGACAGAATAGAACAAAAGACAGACAGCGGAAAAGGCCCCAAAGAGAAAGAAACAGAGAAAGAAGAACGACAATATAATTTCCAACGTTGTAGTTGTTTTGCAAAAGCCATTTTTTTTTAAAACATGGGGTTGCAGGGTTTCGGGTGTTTTTAAAATTTTTCTGTTAGACGCCACTAAAACGACCACGGGATCTTTAACTTATTTAGATTGAGTACAGAAGATAGTGACCGGTCAGTAGAGAAAATACATGAAAAACAACAGAGAGAGAAAGGCAACAGACAGATAGACAGACACAGGGAACCGGAAAACAGGGCAGGGAGGGGGGGCAGACAGACAGATAGAGAGCGAAAAAGACTGAGAGAAACACAGACAGACCACCAACCCGGGAGAAAAAACAGAAACAAAAGCTTGCGTATAACCCAGCATACATATTGTATTAGTATGGTGGGTGCGTGAATTTTGCAACACGCTTGTATCTTTCTACTTTGGCCTTTCCACTGACGAAAGGTATGTATCTGACGAGACAGAAAAATATGAATCAAACCCTCCTAAACAAAGGCGGAGACGGAAATAATTGGCGAAACCCTGGGTCTAATCCTTCTTGTGTGAAAGGCTTGCTTAATTTAACGTGTTTTAAAAAAAAAAAAAAAACAGCAACAAAACTGAAGAAAAACAAACATCAAAAAAAAACACAACAAGAGCAGCAGCAACAACAACAAAAACAACTAACCAAACTGGGAATTTTTAAGTTAAAGTAACACGACAATAACAACAAAAAAAAACAACACGACACAACAACAAAACAAACAAAAAAACCCAAAAACACTCCCAAAAAATGAACAGGGAAAACGGCTGTATGAAAAACAAGGCATTTCTGTTTTTCCTGAGGTTTGACCAAAGTCAAAAAAACAAAAAGCTTTTTTGCACAGACGTTCTTCTTCTTACACATTTACGTTTTTTTTCCTTTCTCCCCAAATTTAAAAACAAAATCTGATTCTTCTTTACTGAAAAAAAATTGCTGTAGAAGAGGGAAAGGGGAAGGGAAAAAAAAAAGACAAGGGGGGAAAAAGATGTTGAAAAGAAGGAAGAGAAAAAGGGAGAACCCCACACCCCACCCCCCCGCCACAAACACGAAACACACATCCCACACACGTTCGCCTCATATCACTCATAGTGAAAAGACGTTAAATCAAAGAACGAACAAACGCACGCACGCACGGGACCGCCCCCCCCCCACCCCACACACACAACACATGACCAACACCACCATAAAACCCAACCTGATCACACAATCAGTGTACAATGCATTTTGGGCTCCGGCCCCACACACACCCCAACACACACACCCACACACTCATTAAAAGAGCGGGATGTCAGGGGGTTTTTAACTTTATCGAGATAATTTTCGTGAAATTAATTTGACCATTAAAAAAGTGGGGAACCAAAAAACAAAAAATTAAACAAACAAACAACAAAAAAAATCTGTTTTTTCCCCACCTTTTTCTTTCCGGTTATTTCCCCCCCAAAACACCACAACTGCAAACGGAAATTTGGATACGCCTCGATGCACCATGTAACAGAACAAATAAAAATCCGTCTCGGGAATTTGGGGAGTTTCTCCCTTTATCACAAAGCTAGGTTTCGAATCCTTTACCTACCCAAAAGAATTTTGACTTACTTTTTTACGAATTCGTTTGCTGAACCCTTCAAAAAAAGCAACGTCAAAAAAATTTTAAACCACTCGTCCGGCGTTTGTATTGCTTCTCCTTTTAATGAAAGATTTGCCCACTTTTTTTCAAAATGTAAAACTTTTCTTATATTTATAAATAAAAAATTACCCACATTTTTCTGTTTTCCTTCATTGTGACGACTGTCTTCTGCACCCTCGTTGAAGCGTGTTTGCATGTACATAGCTTTCGAAAAAAGTTTGTAAAATTTAAACTCCCGATAAGGGGGCGCGGGCCCGAATGTTAATCTTTAATTTTACTCTGCAAAATTTGACAAGTAAATACGAGTTTTTTCCCCCACATATTTTTACAAAACTGTTCCGCACCATTTCCCGAAAATGCGCGTGCTTGGGGTGTGTTGTGGCGCTCGTGTGTGCGTTTCGTGGTGTGGTGAAACTGCGTCGATTCACATTCGAATTTATTGGGGAAGCAAGAATGTCCACCCAAAAAATTATTTAAAAAAGAAAGTGAAAAAAACACGCTGGAGGGCGTCGGAATAACTACTCCTGCTGTTTATGAGTGTGTTGTGACTTGTGTAAATTTTTATTCTCTTTTCGGGGATTTTATCAATTCTACTTATACTTTCGTGGTGTGGAAAATTAAAAAAAAAAATTTTTTTAAACAATACAAAACTCATTTAAATAGCGATTTTTGTCGAAGTGTTGAAGTGCATTATTAATAAATTTGTAAAAGTCCCAAACGGGGCTAAGGCAAAACCCCCAAATGTTGTGGCAGCAAACCAAAGAAAAAACCTAAACAAAAAAGAATTTTAGCGAACAAAAGGAAAAAGCAATACCAACAAGACAGGAAAAGACTCTTCGTGTGTAAAAAAACCAGAAGTAAACAAAACAATCACAGAAAACCCCAAAGAGCAACCGGGAAACAATTTAAAAAAGTCGTTTAAAAAAAAAAATAACCTTTTTTCAAAATTAAATTAAGAAGAAAAACACAACAAAAATAAAACCCAAAAACACAAAAATTTTACACAGCCCCACCAACCAAACAAAAAAATTGTTTTAACCTTGATTCGCCTTTTTTTATCCAAAAAAACATTCCCCCAACCCAAAAAAAACATTTTTTCCCCCGGGGTTTTTTTGGGGTTTTCTTTAGGAAAAACCCCAATTTTTTTTTTTTTTTGGGTTTTTTTCGGAAAAAAAACAAAAAAACTTTTATAAAATTTTTTTAAATTTTTTTAATACCAAAAAAAACAAACAAAATCTAAGTTATTAAAAAAAAGCCAACTAAGTTGGGAAAAAACCCCAAAAAACCTTTTTTAAAAATAATTAAATACCCCCAAAAAAAAAGAAAAAAGGGTTTTTAAAATTCCAAAACAATTCCCCCAACCCCCTTTTAAAAAAGGAATTTCAAAACCCAAAAAAACACCGGGGCCCCCCCAACAAAAAAAAACCCCCCCCAAACCCTTCTTTTTCAAAAAAAAAGACAAAATAATAAAAAGCCGGCTCCCAAAAAAAAAACAAAAAAAAGCAAGAGAAAAATTTTTTTTTCCCTTTTTTTTTTTGGGGGGAAAAAACCTTCCCCCCCTTTTTCCTTAAAAAA
>JAPXFY010003483.1:0-21610 GCA_030674185.1 Monoplex corrugatus
CACGCACCCACGCACACACACGCACACCACACACACACACACACACACACACACACACACACACACACACGGCTTTAAATGGGGAGAAAGAATAAAAACAATGGAAAATTATAGAGAGCATATTATATACAATTATATATTGCAATGTGATTCCCCTCTGAGTGGAGACAGGCTGCAGAGGGGATTGATTGAGGTCAGGATTTTATGCAGAGGAGAAAAGGTGAGTTTTGAGAGCGGACTTAAAGGAGACAAAAGTAGGTTGCTGACGGACTGAGAGAGGAAGTTTGTTCCAAGAGAGCGGACCAGAAACAGAGAAGGCTCGTGGACCATAGGTATTGAGCTTAGTGCGTGGAAAGCGAAAAGTCAGAGGATCGGAGGCAGAGCGGAGGGTATGTGAGGGAACATAGATCTCAATTAGGCTTGACAGGTAACAGGCGCAACAACTGTCAACCAACTGGCCTGTATTGAGCATGCATAGCAAGAAATACAAAACGAAAAGAAAAAAAAAGACATAGCAACAACAACAAAACAAACACCCCCCCCCCCCCAAAAAAAAAAAAAAAAAAAAAAAGAATCTGACGGGTTGGTTACATTCCCGCCAACCGCTAAGGGATATATCGGATGTCAGGGTTTTTAACGTCACGTGTCACTGAACAGGGACAAAGGGAGTACTTCCTGAATGATACACCTGAACAAACAGTGTCGTGCTGACAACTGTTGGCAGTCGTTGTTGTTTTCATCTTTCTTTTTTTTTCTTCCCCACAATGAATGGAGCAAGCGGCTGTGGGGCGTGTGTTACGATCTTCCTGTCTCTTTCTCTGTCTCGTATCGGCGTTATGTGGGTTATCTCTCTCTTTCTGTCTCTCTCTATCTCTCTCTCACACACACACACACTCCCACACATACACACACACTCCCACACACACACACACAAACCCACACACTCCCACACATACACACACACTCCCACACACACACACACACACACACACACTCCCACACACACACACACACACACTCTCTCTGTCTGTCTCTTTGACTCTGTCTCTGTCTGTCTGTCTCTTTGACTCTGTCTCTGTCTGTCTGTCTCTTTGACTCTGTCTCTGTCTGTCTCTTTGACTCTGTCTCTGTCTGTCTGTCTCTCTCTCTTTTTCTCTCTCTCTTTTTTCTCTCTCTTTTCTCTCTTTTCTCTCTCTTCTCTCTCTCTCCCTGTCTGTGTCTCTTTGACTCTGTCTCTGTCTGTCTGTCTGTCTCTCTTTTTCTCTCTCTCTTTCTCTCTTTTTCTCTCTCTTCTCTCTCTCTCTCTCCCTGTCTGTGTCTCTTTGACTCTGTCTCTGTCTGTCTGTCTCTCTTTTTTCTCTCTCTCTTTCTCTCTTTTTCTCTCTCTTCTCTCTCTCTCTCTCCCTGCCTGTGTCTCTTTGACTCTGTCTCTGTCTGTCTGTCTCTCTCTCTTTTTCTCTCTCTCTTTCTCTCTTTTTCTCTCTCTTCTCTCTCTCTCTCTCCCTGTCTGTGTCTCTTTGACTCTGTCTCTGTCTGTCTGTCTCTCTCTCTTTTTCTCTCTCTCTTTCTCTCTTTTTCTCTCTCTTCTCTCTCTCTCCCTGTCTGTGTCTCTTTGACTCTGTCTCTGTCTGTCTGTCTCTCTCTCTTTTTCTCTCTCTCTTTCTCTCTTTTTCTCTCTCTTCTCTCTCTCTCCCTGTCTGTGTCTCTTTGACTCTGTCTCTGTCTGTCTGTCTCTCTCTCTTTTTCTCTCTCTCTCTCTCTCTTTTTCTCTCTCTCTCTCTCTCTCTCCCTGTCTGTGTCTCTTTGACTCTGTCTCTGTCTGTGTGTCTCTCTCTCTTTTTCTCTCTCTCTTTCTCTCTTTTTCTCTCTCTTCTCTCTCTCTCTCCCTGTCTGTGTCTCTTTGACTCTGTCTCTGTCTGTCTGTCTCTCTCTCTTTTTCTCTCCTCTCTTTCTCTCTTTTTCTCTCTCTTCTCTCTCTTCTCCCTGTCTGTGTCTCTTTGACTCTGTCTCTGTCTGTCTGTCTGTCTCTCTTTTTCTCTCTCTCTTTCTCTCTTTTTCTCTCTCTTCTCTCTCTCTCCCTGTCTGTGTCTCTTTGACTCTGTCTCTGTCTGTCTGTCTCTCTCTCTTTTTCTCTCTCTCTTTCTCTCTTTTTCTCTCTCTCTTCTCTCTCTCTCTCTCCCTGTCTGTGTCTCTTTGACTCTGTCTCTGTCTGTCTGTCTCTCTCTCTTTTTCTCTCTCTCTTTCTCTCTTTTTCTCTCTCTTCTCTCTCTCTCTCTCTCCCTGTCTGTGTCTCTTTGACTCTGTCTCTGTCTGTCTGTCTCTCTCTCTTTTTCTCTCTCTCTTTCTCTCTTTTTCTCTCTCTTCTCTCTCTCTCTCTGTCTGTCTGTGTCTCTTTGACTCTGTCTCTGTCTGTCTGTCTCTCTCTCTTTTTCTCTCTCTCTTTCTCTCTTTTTCTCTCTCTTCTCTCTCTGTCTCTCTCTGTCTGTGTCTCTTTGTCTCTGTCTCTGTCTGTCTGTCTCTCTCTCTTTTTCTCTCTCTCTTTCTCTCTCTTTCTCTGTCTGTGTCTCTTTGTCTCTGTCTCTGTCTGTCTGACTCTCTCTCTCTCTCTTTTCTCTCTCTTTCTCTCTCTCTAGCTCATCTCTCATTTTTTCTTCCCCCCTCTCTCTGTGTCTCTTTCCATCTCTGTCTCTGTCCCTTTCTCTTTCTCATTTTCTCTTCTCTCTCTCTTTCTCTCTCTCTCTCTCTGAGGCTAGATAACTCCCATTTTCTCTGTTCTTTTCCTCTAGCTTTCTCTCTCTCTGCCTGCTTCTGTCTCTCTCTCTTTCTCTCTGTCTTTCTCTCTCTCTCTCTCTGCTGCCTCTTTCTCTCTCTCTCTTCATCTGTCCCTCGCTGTGTCTGTCTGTCTGTCTGTCCTTCTGTCTCTCTTTCTCTCTTTCTTTCTCTGTCTCTCTGTCTCTGTCTGTCTCTCTCTCTCTCTCTCTCTCTCTGTCCCCATCTCTCATTTTTTCTTCCTCTTTCTCTCTGTCTCTCTCCGTCTCCGTCTCCGTCTCTGTCCCTTCTCTTTCTCATTTTCTCTTCTCTGTGTCTCTGTCTGTCTGTCTGTCTGTCTGCCTCTCTCTCTCTCACTTCTCCGTCGCTTTGGCGAGTGACATCCTTTTTCTTCTTTAAAGCCATGAAATGTACACTACTTCCACAGTGATCCCCCACACCGCACGGCAACATCCGAGACTCTAATGCAGTTGTCTTGCTGTACACGCCTCCAGCTACCCGACCTCTGCAGTCCCTTCCCTCCTCTGTTGTTCTCCTCCCATCCTCCACCTGCCTCTTTCCCCCTCCCCTTCCCCCTGTGTTGTGGCTAAATATAGCCAGGTATTAAAGTCAGGGCAGGGACAAGAAGGAGTCATTGTCGACAGAGAATCCGACAATTGCATCGGTGTCTCACAATGCTAGTTCTCACACTCAAAGTGGTAGGAATTTAATTCCACAAAAGCAAAGGAGGAGTCACGTGGGACTCAGTAGCTCAGTTGGTTTGAGCATCGGATTCACATGCTAATAGTTGTGGGTTCAAATCCCGGGCTGCGCTACATTAAAACTGGCCTTCTCACTGTCCCTTCTTAACATCATTGTTGTTCTGGTCGTGTCAGTATAGGATAAGTCCCCCCACTAAATTTGGCCTTCTGACTGTTCCATCTTAACATCATTGTTGTTCTGGTGGTGTCAGTATAGGATTAGATAAGCTCCCCCCTTACCCCACTATTACATTAATAACCGGCCTCACTGTCCCATCTTAACATCATTGTTGTTCTGGGCCCGTATGCACGTCGGTCCGTTTAGTGGACTAACCGCGTTTATCCCCTATACGGGCGGATAGGCGGGAAAAATCGGTATGCACGTCAATCTGGCTAGCCTATACTATACGGATTTTCGCGTTTAAAGTTATCGCACCTCTGGGGGTCCGATAGCAGGCCTAAACGCGTGTAAATATGGCGGCACTTTTGTTTTTCCAAGCACGACAGCGGCGTCTTCTGCGAAGAAACCGGATTTTCCGGGACCGTACTAATCCCTTCGACACGTACGACGACAGAGAAGTGTTTCGTAAGTTCCGATTTCATTGGCAGCACATCCTGGAACTGACACGTCAAGTGTCAGCTGACATCACTCTCGCGAATCGCGGATTCACCCTCACTCCCCTGCAGCAAGTGCTCGTCACTTTGCGCTACTTGGCCACGTCAACATTTCAAGACGTCTGTGGAGAATTGGTCGGCGTGGACCAGTCGACAGTGAGCCGAACTGTCAGCAGAGTGACTGACGCTATGTTCAGACAAGCCCGGCATAATATCTTCTTTCCTGATCAAGCCAGTGCGAACAGAACCAAATGAGCGCTCTACCAGTCTTACGGATTCCCCAACGCGGCAGAATGGAGCAGTGAAATGCATATCTGCATCATTTAGGTCAGTGTAATTCTATTGGCATGTGAAATGATAATGATAAAAAACAGTAACTCACCGGTCACTCCAGAGAACAAGTTTGACTTGTCCCCTATGATAGACAATATCACTTCTTCGTAGGGCACTGGCGCTGGTGCTGGCCCTCCTCCCATTTTTTCGCCTCATCTCTCTCTTTGTTTAGAACCGACGCTTTCAGTGCTCTCCATTTCTCCTTCAAATCCGTTAGAGTTCGCACTACCACGCCGCATGCGTTCACCTTGGATGTTATTCTCTGCCATATCTCCTTCTTCATCTCACTGGTTATGGTGGCGCTGTGGCTGCTGAAAAGGGTCACATGTTCTACTTGCAGCTCTTCAAGTAGTATTCTAACTTCCTCAGCACTGAAGTTAGCTTTTCTGGCCCTTTTTCCCACTTTCTCCGTCATGCTGCAAATTTCAGAAGCTTCCACGTGTAGTTGGATATTGGCGATGTGCCACTGCTTAAGCATCGACGCTGAGCCCACGCAGAACGACGAGAGGAAGCTTAAGCATCGGTGGAATTTGGATTTTTTTTTAATACCCTAAATGACTTCCAAAAGAAAGACAACTGCGCATGGACTTAGGTGGACCATCCAGACAAATCACAGTTCTTTCCCTTTGACCGTACATCGAGTACTCTGACCGATTTCGGCAATTATACAACACCGGTCGGAAGGTCGAAATTTTCACAACAACAATGGCTGCGCGAAGGACTTACTCGGTGCAAGAGGTGGTAGAAATTGTGACACTAGACGAATCAGACATCGAACCTGGCCTTTTAGACACTGACGAAGACATTGATGATGATTCTTCAGTTGAAAGTAATGCTGACTTTGAACGAGACGATGATTTTGGAAGTGACACCGACGATTTGCCGACTGACGTGTACGGTGCTGAGACTGAGACTGATGTTGACAGTGACACGGACGATTTACGTGACGATCGCGATGACTTTATGAATGTAGATCTTGACGACGAGGACCAAGAATACATGTATGACTGGGTGAAAGACTTGACTAACTTCCCAGTGAATGCACCTTTCACTGGGACCCCAGGACTGTCACTGCCAGCTGACTTCCCAGCCACGCCTACTCCCGTTGACTTCTACCGACTGATTGTTGACAAAAACTTGATCAAACTATTCAAGACTGAGACAAACCGTTATGCTACGGAAGTGTGTGCTATGAAAAAGGCAACAGGACAGTTGACACCAAGATCAATATATAATACTTGGAAGGCAGTGACATTAGATGAGATGACCCGTTTTGTAGCCATACTCGTACACATGGGACTGGTCAAAAAACCAAAAATCACTGACTACTGGTCGACTGATCCCTCTCTGCACACTGAGTTTGCCTCACGCCTGCTGAAACGTGAACGCTTTCGGTCCATTCTGGCATTTTTCCATTTGAATGACAACTCCACCAATATTCAAAGAGGCCAGGATGGGCATGATCCACTGCACAAGATACGCCCCTTTTTCGACCATGTGCTAGAGGTGAGTGTGTGTACAACTTGATTTTATTGCTTTTTGTATGTGTAAATTAAGGTTTTATAACGTGAAATTAATAATTTGTTTTGATTTATAAATATAAATGTGCAGTGTGTGTGTGTGTGTGTGTGAGTGAGTGTGTGTGTTTGTGTTTGTGTGTGTGTGTGTTTTGGGGGGAGGCTCTGTGTGGGAGTGGGTGAGTGTGCCTGTGCATTAAATACTGTTATTGAATTACTGTACATGTGTATTGTTCACTGTGTAATATCTGTAGCCTTTATTTTGCCAATGGGTTTATTATTTTCAATTCAATTCATGCAAAAGCATTTTTTTCTCATGACTGCGTGTTATCTGTTACAGAAATTCAAGATGCTCTACACCCCTGAAGAGGACATATGCATTGATGAGGCCATGTGTCCGTGGAGAGGGCGGTCTTCCTTCCGTGTTTACATGCGGGACAAACCAGTAAAGTGGGGACTGAAGATGTATGAATTATGCGAGTCCTCCTCTGGTTACGTGGTAAACATGGAGGTGATGTGCCACAGCCCTGGTGTCAGCAACAAACCTTTTGATGTCTGCATTCGTCTGCTTCAGCCACTCCGCAACCTTGGGCACACTCTGTATGTGGACAATTATTACTGTAACCCTCATCTGGCAGAAACCCTGAGTGCTGAATGCACTCAGGTTGTTGGCACAGTACGTTCCAACAGAGTGGGCCTTCCAAAAGATCTGGTCCAGCAGCGTATGGCAAGAGGCGATGTGGACTATCGGAGAAAAAACCAGGTGCTGTTCTTGCGATGGAAAGACAAGCGCGATGTCTACATGCTGACAACAAAGCACCTGCCAACAATGAAGAGAGTTCAGTCCAGGACAGAGCTGAAAGACAAGCCACTATGTGTCGTGGACTACATCTCCAACATGGCAGGTGTCGACAAGTCAGATCAGATGATATCGTACTTGCCTCTCCACCGCAAAACAGTGAAGTGGTGGAAAAAACTCGCTTTCCATCTTCTGACTCTGGTGATGATTCAGAGTCATATCTTGTATAATAAGCACAGGAAGCTGCACAGACAAAAAGAAATCCAGTTGGATGCTTTTGTGAAGTCTGTGATAAAAGACTTTGCTTCTGAGCAAGCTCCTCAAGATGACCCACAGCCATCCACCTCAGGTGCAGCTTGCCAAGACACAGGAGCAGATGTGGGGAGACTGAGACCAGGTAGCCACTGGCCAGCAGACATTCCACCCACCAAGGAGCAGCAGACCAGAAAAACCCAGAGGGGGTGCAAGGTGTGCTACGCCAGGAAGAAGGCACAGGGGGCATCACGCCAAGAACTAAAAAAATTTAAAAAATCAACCACCATCATGTGCAAACAGTGCAAAGTGCCTCTCTGTGATGTGCCATGTTTTGAACTGTTTCACACAGCCAAGGACTACACCAAGGAGTAATTTGGCTGCAGGAAACAAGTGTACATAGGCTTTTTCTTTCTTTTTTTTTTCTAGTGATTCATGTGCAGGATTTTGTGTTTCAGTTTCTCCAGTGCAGTGACTTTTTTTCAGTGTGTAGTGCAACATATGACCTGAAACTGATTCATAGGACTCTGGAAACTTTACAATGTGAAAACATCATACCATTCTTTCAAAGGGATTAGCAGGTGGACAGTACATGATAGGTTAGTAATTTGTTTTAAATTGTTGAAACTTTTTCTTTTTTTTGCATTTAGTGATATAATTTAACATATCATAAAAGACAACAGAAACACCTATGCTGAAAAACATGTTAAAAATTTAAAAGAAGAGATATTAAACTTTCCAATGATATATAATTTGTATACCTTTGTCATTTTGTGAGGGTGTGTTGATTTTTTAAAATATAGCCAATATAGCCCGTCACAGCAAAAAGATTGGGTTTTTTGTCTCCGTCTCCAAAGAGATAAATTATTAACCGAAAGCACACAGCGGAGCCGGTTTTCCCAGTAATCTATAAATATCTCACCTTTCACTTGGCGTTTAGCTATACGTTTCCGTTTAGGGCGTCGTGCATACCAAATCCGGTTAGGGTTTATACGCGGTTAGGGCCCGTATAGCTAACCGCGTTTAAGCTCTAAACGCGTTTAAGCTAACCGCCTCTGACGTGCATACGCGCCCTGGTGGTGTCAGTATAGGATTAGATAAGCACCCTCCCCTTCCCCCACTTCCCTGGGATGGTTATCCCCGACTGCCATATCACATAAGGTGGGTACTGACGTAAAACTGAACCAAATCAATCAATCAATCAATCAAGAAGGAGTCGGCGGATCATAGCAGATCAGTTGGTTTGAGCGTCAGATTCACACACTAATGGTTTTGGGTTCGAATCCCGGGCTGCACTACATTAGAACTGAACTTCTCATCATCCCGTCTTAACATCATTGTTGTTCTGGTGGTGTCAGTATAGGATTAGATAAGTTCCCCCCTCCCCCACTTCCCTGACATGGTTATCCCTGTCGGTTATATCACCTGAGTTGGGTGTCGACATAAAAAGTGAACCAAATCAATCAAAAAGGAGTCATTGTGAAACACGTCAGTCCTTCTTGCATGATGGCAGTCACAGCCATGGCGCTGGTTGTGCAGTTTTGGTGATCGTTCAAGAGTGATTCTCATCACACTCGGACAGCTCCATATGCGTTCTACCCACATCTGCCAGCAGTTATCTGGCAGGCTTCCGGAGCCTACACAAAATCCCATACGCTGGCAAGATCTTCAAACAGGAAAAAAGAAAATGCCAGGGGTTGGAGGTTGGGGTGGAAACAGCAAGATGTGCAGCCAACAGGTCAGTTTGGAAGTGAAGCTTTATAGTCAAGGTCATATCCCTCCCCTCCCTACACCCCTTTTTTTCTGAGGACGGTGTGACAGTGTGTATGTGTGTGTGTTTGTGTGTGTGTGTATGTGTGGTGTGTATGTGTGTTGTTGTGTGTGTGTATGTGTGTGTGTTATGTGTGATGTGTGTGTGTATGTGTGTGTGTATGTGTTTATGTGTGTGTGTATGTGTGTGTGTATGTGTGTGTATGTGTGTGTGTATGTGTGTGTGTGTATGTATGTGTGTATGTGTGTGTATTGTGTGTGTATGTGTGTGTATGTGTGTGTATGTGTGTTGTGTGGTGTGTGTGTGTGTGTGTGTGTGTGTGTGTGTGTGTGTGTGTGTGCATAGCACTTTCCAGAGAGCTTCTGACAATGTTTAAAACCTGCTGGCACCGTTGTGACGGACTGTCATTATCCTCAATGCACGTCAAGTTTTATTTCCATCATACCTTTTTTTCTTGTCCCATTTTCAACGCCACCTTACTATTAATGGCCACAGAAGCTGGAACGGTTGTTCGCAATGCGACAATGATGATGTTGATGAGGATGATAATCATGATGCTATGAAATTCCATCTAAGATTGATACTACGTAAACAGGCTGTACTTAAGCTTACTATCATAATATAACCTGGCGTCAACCAAGCCCAAGGGATACAGACATCTGCAGTGCTGGTCAGAAGATTTGAACAACACTTTCAATAACGCATCCGAGAAGTGGATGAGACTCGACTGTGTGGTACCAATCTTCCCAATGAGCCCATAGCACGCCCGATTCTGGGTAGGAGCTGGTTAGAGCCGAAAAATGCCACACTGATTTTTGAAGGGAGTGATGGAGATTCGAACCTACAACTTTCCAGTCAGTAGTCCGTTGCACTAACCACTACACAACGGTGACTGGTCTCCATGGAAGCTTCTGCTTGACTGCTAGATACCAGGCCTGCAGTCTATGGCCTTTCCAAAGAACCAGCCAGCCTGACAGACTGTCCACCTAAGAGCTTTGCATTCATCATCATACCATACTTCCGACCTCTGATTGATACAAATTTTCTTTTTTATACATTCAGCTTGCTGTCTTGTACAACAATTCAATATTTCCAGCGCTTCATTGACATCAGCATCTGTTAATTCAGCAGCATGGTGTAGTATTTGCTCCGTTTCTATAGAACGAATATTGTCATGATATTGTTGGGCATAATCAGAATTCCATAATTATTTTTCGATGCACATTTTCTTATTGTCATTGCCGACTTCCGTGTCAGACCTTTTGTAGTTCTTGATATCAAAACAAAATTCTATAGGTTGATGTTGAGACTATCATTTCAGAAACTTTCAATCTACAGCATTTTTGAACTGTAGTTCAACTCGTTTGGCAGTGTTGCATCAGACCACCGCATCGTTTCTGTTCGACTTCGATAGAGCCTTCGAGCAAATAAAAAGAAATCTTGCTATACTACCCCATATGACTGGTCAAATCTAAACGACAACCCTGAAATTCGTAACATCTTCATTACAAGGGTGAGAAATACATTTGCTGCCCTACAAGATACAGTCTCAGCAAAGACTGCTGACATAACATACAACCACTTTGAAATGGCTTGTAAAGAAACAGCTGCAGACACTATCCCGCTGAAACCCAAAGTAAAAAAAAACAAACTCCATGGGTGAATGAGGAAATCTGTCAAAAACGTAAGCAACTAAAAGAAGCTGCACAACTAAAAGACTCTCAACCATCCCCTGAGAACATTATTTACTTCAATAATGCTCGTGCTGCTCTCATAGAGGCCTATGAAGCAGAGCAAACGAACTATCTACAAAGCAAGATCGACCAGATCACAAATGCTGCCAGCAACAAAAAGTCTGCTGTTGCGTGGAAGACAGTGAACGAAATAAGTGGTAGAAAAACCTGCAACAGAGCTAAGCTAAAAACATCTAGCCAAGAAGAGCGAGTAAAACTGTGGCAACAACACTTCCAAGACCTACTCGGGAAACCTCCAGACATCTCTGAAGAAGAAATAACTCCAGTCTTCACGGAGGAGCTAAATATCAAGGGCCGTTTACGTTGGACGAACTACTGATAGCAGTGAAAAGTAATCAGTGTGAAAAAGGCTGCAGACTCGATGAGATACCAGCGGAAGTATGGAAAAAAGAGGAATTTCACCAGATACCGCTAGAATGCTGCAACAACGTTTATAACCAAGATCCAATAAACAAATGGACAAAAGGCTATCTGCTTCCTTTCCCCATGAAAGGTGACCTCGGAATTACAAAGAACTACCGTGGAATCACATTAACTGCAATTTCTGCAAAGATCTACAACATAATGCTCCTAAATAGGATAAGGCCAGAGATAGATCCAGTACTGAGAAAAGCAAAAAGCAAAATGGGTTTTGCCAAAACAGATCGACATCAGGACAAATACTCACCATCAGACGCATATTGGAAGGCATAAAAACCAAAAACCTCCCAGCTGTTCTCCTATTTATTGACTTTTCCAAAGCTTTTGATTCGATCCACCGAGGAAAGATGAAGGAGATTCTAACTGCATATGGACTACCCAAGGAAACAGTAGACGCCATCATGATGCTGTATCAGAATACCCGCTGTATGGTTCGCTCCCCCGACGGAGACACAGGCCTCATCAACATCACTGCTGGAGTTCTTCAAGGAGATATGCTTGACCCCTACATTTTCATCATCTGTCTCGATTATGTGCTGAGGAAAACAGTGGATAAGAACAAAAACTCGGCTTTACCCTCACAGAACAGAAGAGCAGACGCTACCCTGCAGTAAAGATAACAGATGCGGATTACGCTGTTCTCTCAGACCTCCTAATGGATGCAATATGTCTCCTTCACAATGTCGAAAGAATAGCAATGGAGATTGGGCTCTACCTCAATGCAAACAAAACAGAGTTCATCTGTCTGAATCAAGACGCATCAGAAAGTATGAGAAGTCTCAATGGAGATACGATTAAACAAGTTCCTTCTTTTTATACGTTTTAGTGTCCTTCATTGTGTCAGCATTTGGCCCTTCCTTTTATACGTTTTGATGTCCTTAGTTGTGTGAGCATTTGGCCCTTCCTTTTAAACGTTTTGGTGTCCTTGATTGTGTCAGCATTTGGCCCTTCCATTAACACGTTTTGGTGTCCTTGGTTGTGTCAGCATTTGGCCCTTCCTTTTACACTTTTGGTGTCCTTATTGTGTAGCATTTGCCCTTCCTTTTAAATTTGGTGTCCATATTGATTGTGTCAGCATTTGGCCATTCCTTTACACGTTTTGGTGTCCTTGGTTGTGTCAGCATTTGACCCTTCCTTTACACGTTTTGGTGTCCTTGGTTGTGTCAGCATTTGGCCCTTCCTTTATACACTTTTGATGTCCTTAGTTGTGTCAGCATTTGGCCCTTCCTTTTAACACGTTTTGGTGTCCTTGGTTGTGTCAGCATTTGGCCCTTCCTTTTAACACGTTTTGGTGTCCTTGGTTGTGTCAGCATTTGGCCCTTCCTATTTACACGTTTTGGTATCCTTGGTTGTGTCAGCATTTGCCCTTCCTTTTAAACGTTTTGGTGTCCTTGGTTGTGTCAGCATTTGACCCTTCCATTAACACGTTTTGGTGTCCTTGGTTGTGTCAGCATTTGGCCCTTCCTTTTAAACGTTTTGGTGTCCTTGATTGTGTCAGCATTTGGCCCTTCCTTTACACGTTTTGGTGTCCTTGGTTGTGTCAGCATTTGGCCCTTCCTTTTAACACGTTTTGGTGTCCTTGTTGTGTCAGCTTTGCCCTTCCATTAACACGTTTTGGTGTCCTTGGTTGTGTCAGCATTTGGCCCTTCCTTTTACACGTTTTGGTGTCCTTGGTTGTGTCAGCATTTGGCCCTTCCTTTTACACGTTTTGGTGTCCTTGGTTGTGTCAGCATTTGGCCCTTCCTTTTACACGTTTTGTGTCCTTGGTTGTGTCAGCATTTGGCCCTTCCATTAACACGTTTTGGTGTCCTTGGTTGTGTCAGCATTTGGCCCTTCCTTTAACACGTTTTGGTGTCCTTGGTTGTGTCAGCATTTGGCCCTTCCTTTTACACGTTTTGGTGTCCTTGGTTGTGTCAGCATTTGGCCCTTCCATTAACACGTTTTGGTGTCCTTGGTTGTGTCAGCATTTGCCCTTCCTTTACACGTTTTTGGTGTCCTTGGTTGTGTCAGCATTTGGCCCTTCCATTACACGTTTTGGTGTCCTTGGTTGTGTCAGCATTTGGCCCTTCCTTTTACACGTTTTGGTGTCCTTGGTTGTGTCAGCATTTGGCCCTTCCTTTTACACGTTTTAGTGTCCTTGGTTGTGTCAGCATTTGGCCCTTCCATTAACACGTTTTGTGTCCTTGGTTGTGTCAGCATTTGGCCCTTCCATTTAACACGTTTTAGTGTCCTTGGTTGTGTCAGCATTTGGCCCTTCCTTTTACACGTTTTTGTCCTTAATTGTGTCAGCATTTGGCCCTTCCTTTTAAACGTTTTGGTGTCCTTGTTGTGTCAGCTTTGGCCCTTCCATTAACACGTTTTGGTGTCCTTGGTTGTGTCAGCATTTGGCCCTTCCTTTTACACGTTTTGGTGTCCTTAGTTGTGTCAGCATTTGGCCCTTCCTTTTACACGTTTTGGTGTCCTTGGTTGTGTCAGCATTTGACCCTTCCTTTTACACGTTTTGGTGTCCTTGGTTGTGTCAGCATTTGGACCCTTCCTTTACACGTTTGGTGTCCTTGGTTGTGTCAGCATTTGGCCCTTCCTTTTACACGTTTTGGTGTCCTTGGTTGTGTCAGCATTTGGCCCTTCCTTTTACACGTTTTGGTGTCCTTGGTTGTGTCAGCATTTGGCCCTTCCTTTTACACGTTTTAGTGTCCTTGGTTGTGTCAGCATTTGCCCTTCCATTTACACGTTTTGGTGTCCTTGGTTGTGTCAGCATTTGCCCTTTCCTTTTACACGTTTTGGTGTCCTTGTTGTGTCAGCATTTGGCCCTTCCTTTTTACACGTTATAGTGTCCTTGTTGTGTCAGCATTTGGCCCTTCTTTTACACGTTTTGGTGTCCTTGGTTGTGTCAGCATTTGGCCCTTCCTTTTACACGTTATGGTGTCCTTAGGTTGTGTCAGCATTTGGCCCTTCCTTTTACACGTTTTGGTGTCCTTGGTTGTGTCAGCATTTGGCCCTTCCTTTTACACGTTTTACTGTCTTTGGTTGTGTCAGCATTTGCACATTTTTGCCTCCCTGGTAATAATTAGATGGAGTGGTCAACGCCAGATGCATGTTCTTGGATTGTATGTACGAGTGCATTGATACGTGTGCTCATTTTTCTTTTCTAGCGTTTTCCCCGGTGGGGTATTGTGTGCGTTCTGACATGGTTATAGCCCTGATATGGCTGTACACAGTTGGCTGGCTTTGAACAAAACAGTAACAATCTTTCAACTTACACAGTATTTATACTTTCGACTTCTCTTCTATCTCATCACATCTCGCATCGATTACTGTGACTCACCGCGCTCTGACTCGTCTGTTCCATCCCTCCAGCGTATTCAGATGTCCGCGGCCCGTCTGACCCATGGTAAAACAGAAGCACGATCAGGTCACTCCCTTGCCTTACGTTCTCCACTGACTGCCTGTGTCACAAAGAATTCCATAGAACATTAACACATTATGCTATAAGTGTACAGACGTTACCTCTCCTATTCATCTTTTCCACCATCTCTAAATGCACATCTATTCCCGACCTCTGCGGTCTATTTCTGATACCAGTTGTCTACAATTTTCTTTGTACAGATGTTCCACAACTGTCTCCACTCTTTTTCTGTGTCTCCTCATATCACTTAAACAATCTTCCCCTGTCTATTTGAAAGTCACACACTCTCCTTCCTTCCAGTCTAATGTGAAGACATGCTTGTTTGTCCAGCGGTGATTTCCCTCTCTACATGCCTACTGTTCAAGTCTGGCTTGAAGACAAACCTTTGTGTCCAGCAGTGATTTCCTCCCTTTACATGCTTATTGTTCAAGTCTGGCTTGAAGACAAACCTTTGTGTCCAGCAGTGATTTCCTCCCTTTACATGCCTACTGTTCAAGTCTGGCTTGAAGACAAACCTTTGTGTCCAGCAGTGATTTCCCCCTCTACATGCTTATTGTTCAAGTCTGGCTTGAAGACAAACATTTGTGTCCAGCAGTAATTTCCTCCCTTTACATGCCTACTGTTCAAGTCTGGCTTGAAGACAAACCTTTGTGTCCAGCAGTGATCCTCCCCCCCTCTACATGCCTACTGTTCAAGTCTGGCTTGAAGACAAACCTTTGTGTCCAGCAGTGACCCTCCCCCCCCTCTACATGCCTACTGTTCAAGTCTGGCTTGAAGACAAACCTTTGTGTCCAGCAGTGATTAGGGAGGGGTTGGGTGGGAGATTGAAATTGTTCGTGTGAACAGATTGAATCTGTTCAGTGGTTAACGTGTGTGTGTGTGTGTGTGTGTGTGTGTGTGTGTGTGTGTGTGTGTGTGTGTGTGTGTGTGTGTGTGTGTCTGTGTGTCTGTTGTGTGTGTCTCTGTGTGTCTGTGTGTCTGTATCTCTGTGTGTCTGTGTGTGTGTGTCTGTGTATGTCTCTATGTGTGTCTGTTGTGTGTGTCTGTGTGTGTCTGTGTGTCTGTGTGTGTCTGTGTGTGTGTCTGTTGTGTGTGTATGTGTGTGTCTCTGTGTGTGTCTCTGTGTGTGTCTGTTGTGTGTGTCCGTGCAGGTGTAAGTATGTATGTGTGTGTAGATGTTTGTATATGTGTGTGTTTGTGTGTGTGTGTGTGTGTGTGTGTGTGTGTGTCTGTGGTGTGTACGTGGTGTGTGGTGTATGTGTGTGTGTGTGTGTGTGTGCCTGTGCGGGTATGTGTATGTAGGTGTGTGTTTGTAGGTGTGTGTGTGTGTAGGGGTGTAGGGGTGTGTGTGTGTGTGTGTGTTTGTGTGTGTGTGTGTGTGTGTGTGTGTGTGTGTGTGCGTGTGTGTGTGTATGTGTGCAAGTTAAATAGGTGATGCACGTGACAGAGGACAGCAGTGGAGGATGCCGTCGGGGAAAGATTAAGATTGGGGTGGGTGAGGGAGGGTTGGGACAAATATCTCGTGTGGTTGGAAAAATATTGCATTGCCTTGTAAAGGTTTTGTTTGTAATTCGTGTGTTCATTCCGGAATACACAGTCCCCTCAGGAAGGCCACACAGGCAGAAGTCAACATAAACATGTGCCCTGCCTCGTGGCTTTGGCGATCATGGCCCTCCATACGAATCTATCCCTTGTCACTGCAAGTACATCTCCCACCACCTCTGTCCTCAGCCACCCTGCAAGTCCGTCCAATACTTTGTCCCTGGGTATACCTGGTGCTGTCTTTCCTTCCAGCTTTCCTGTTGTGACCAGGTGCTCTAATTTCTCTTGTCTTACAAAATGTCCTATATATATTGTTTGTCTTTTTATAATCTTCTTTATTAATGATTTTCTTGTGCCTTCCTCCTTCAAGACTGTTTCGTTGATTTTCTTTGATTTCCATGAAACTCTCAACATTCTTCTAGAAACCACATTTCAGTAACCTCAATCCTGTTCTGACTTTGCGTGTTGACTGTCCACGCCTTACAGCCGTATAACAGTATCGGTTCTGTGTAACACCCAGGAGCTCTCTTCATGATGTTAATGGGTAGGCATTGAATGCTGTTTTCCTTGGCCAATTCTCCTGGCTATTTCTGATGTGCACCTGCCGTCTGGTGAGGTGACTGTTCCCAAATATTTTAACTTATCAACCTATCTCAAAGTTGTGCCATTTGCTTTTATTTTGCATGAGGGGATTTCTGGCTTTTTACTTGTTACCATGATTTTAATCTTCTTGCTTTTTAGCTCCAGCCCTTTATTCTTGCTTTCTATTTCTATTATATTCATAATATTCTGTAGACCTTTTTTCATTTTCAGCAGTTAGCATGTGACATTTGTTTTGGTACCGAGTATTGTTTATCATTTTTTCTCCAACCTTTATCCCAGGGCATTCTTCTAGGTTCCTCATGATGGTCTCTCTGTAAAGTGAAAACAAATCTGGTGACAGAACACAGCCCTGCCTGACCACTCTTGTGATATTTTGGAAAGAGCTTTTATCGTTGCTGCTGTTTGTTTCCAATACATGTTTCTGGTTATTCTAAGATTTTTTCCATCAACATTTAGCCTTTCTCAAGTAGTACTGGTAGAAGTACTACGATCAAAATTCTAGCTTGTTTTCTTTTTTCTTTCTTTTTTCTTTTCTTTTTTTTTTGTGTGGTTTATCTGGTGTTTCTTGTTAACTTCGGCTTGTGGCTTGGCTACTGACTTCAGGGAATCAGGCCTGATGACCGCGGGGAAAGACCTGCTGGCTGCTCATATAGACGGGAAACTTGGGATCCTGTTCAGGGCATGTCAAACATTGCTGAAGAGAAATGGGCTGTATCTGGATCATCAGGCATGGCCACTTTTACGGCCGTTCAAACAACTCCTGTGGTTGAAGTGAGACAACGTTGGGAGCTTCCGACTGCTAAGTGTCGAGACTATAGTAAGGGGAAAGGTGCTAACAGCTATGCGACCTGGTGGCAGGGCGGGTTGCCCGAAAGAGAAATGAAGACCAGAGTGGGGTGAGAGAGGGGTCTTCCATTCTGTCTTGGTCCAGAGGCTGAGCTGCATCTGGTTGATGCACGTGTGGCTGTCCTGGAGTTCGTCATCTCCCCGCCTTGACATTCGGTTTGTAAACAAGGCAACTGATGACTGGGTCTGAATGGGTCATGCAGCGCATGGACAGCTTCCCGTTGCTTGAAGAAATGACTGTCAGGAGCTTGGGAGATGAGTGTCCTGAGAGTGGCGAGGTAATGGTGCTTCAGGTCCCATCCACACCCTCGTGGTGTTTCTTGTTAACTATTCATACATACATGCATACATACATAATATATGTATATATATATATATATATGAGAGTTGTCTTCCTTCGCCTAACAGGCTGAGCATTTTTCTCTCGTTTGTTTATATGGATTACTGGTGACTGACTACGTTATTTGCTCTGAAAGTTGTATCAGTGTATTCGTGATGGAATGGACGTTATTTTGGTGTGTGTTTTGTGCCTCTCTTCCCCCGAACCTGCGTTTGCTATGGTTCCTGTTTTTGGCCAGACTGTCAGGTACAGTTGCAATATTTGATTACACTCGCCCGCCAGTTTATTCCTGCCATGCTTCACACGTGCGTTATCTGGGTCATTCCCTTCCTTTCTCTCCCTCCTCCTGCGCTTTTCGTGCCCTCACCATCCCATTCTTCCATCCACCGACAGTTTCGCCCTTCCCTTTCTACATTCCAGCGAACTCACTCACATCGGTATTTACACCCTCACCCTCCCACCTGTCAACGTCCTGCCTTGTCGGCTGCTCATTCACCCCTTCTATCCTACAGCTGCAATGAACTGCTAGCAGTGCAACCTGCACCCCTTGATCCAACCTTGAACCTGACATTACGAAGGCTCCGCATCGGTGTGAATCTTCCTCATGTTCGGGGATGCAGGGCGGGGAGAAGAAAGCATAGAAAGATTGCTGTTGCCAGTCGTGCTCCCCCTATCTCTCATGGATCCCCACCTCGCTCTGCTGTTCCATCAAACCTAATTACTGTGCCCCTTTTCAAGCCTGGTTGCTCTGTTAGGTGCCACAAGAAACTGACCCTCTCTGTGTTCAATGCCCGATCAGTGGGTACAGCAGTGAAGAGAACCGCCATCAACGATTTTGTCATTGACAACGATGTCAGTGTGCTGTGTCTGACAGAGACTTGGTTGCTGCCCAGTGGTGATGAGGCCAAGTGTTGTGACTTGTCCCCTCCAGGCTTCAAGACTCTCAGCTTCCCTCGGCAGACCCGTGGTGGAGGCATCGCTTTTGTTGTGTCTGATGCCATTACTTCCTCCATTAGTGCTACCTCGAACTTCTCCTTCCCTCACACTTCATTTGAACTGGCCCAACTTACTCTCTCCCTACCCCAGCTTCTACTTCATGTCTTCTGCTTGTACCGTCCCCCTCCTAACAAAAAGAACCATCTCAAGGACTCACTCTTTCTCGACGAGCTCCCCGATCTACTTGAACATATGAACATGGTTAGAGGCAATTTCATTTTGGTGGGAGACTTTAACTTCCACTGGGATACCCCCTCAAATACATATCCGTCGCGTCTCATGGATCTTCTTGAATCCTTCAATCTATCCCAGGCTGTACACCTCCCCTACCCACAAGTCTGGCCATATCCTCGACTGGATCATTCACCCTGAAGGAGAACTGGTTGAGTCTGTCTCGACCAGCCTGTCCCTGACTTCGGACCACTACCCTGTTCTAGCCATGCTGAACCTCCCTGTTCCCTCTAAGCCTCCCCGCTACATTGAGAAGCGTGACTTGGCATCCATCGACTTTGTGGCTTTTAGATCGGATGTGCTGGCCGCTCTTCAGTCGGCTCCTGCCCTATCTGCCGGGCTGTTCAACAGCCTTCTTCAAGACGTCATGGATCGCCATGCTCCTGTTCTTCGACGGAAAATCTCCACCCGACCACCGTCGCCCTGGTTTCCAGCTGCTGGAGAACAAGAACTGGATGCTAATCGTGCAAGACGAAGGGCTGAGAGACAATGGCTTAAAAGTGGACTAGAAATTCACAAACAGATAATGCGTGCTGCTAACAATTTAGTAAATACCTTAGTACAACAAGCCAAGTCAGCATATTATAATTCAAAAATCACTGCATGTACTACAACAAAACAACTGTTCAAGGTCACCAATGCATTCATGGGGAGAATAAAATCATCCCCACTTCCTTCGCCTGTCTATCCCTCTAATCTACCACAGAAATTTTGTGACTTTTTTAGTAACAAAATTGAAGATCTTCGTTCAAGCCTCGACTCTCAGTCAGCAATGTTACCAGATGTTCCCTATGACTCTTTCACTGGAAACCTGTTTAATGAATTTAAGCCTGTGACTGAAGCTGTTGTCAGTGAAGTTATTCATAAAACTACCATAAAGACATGTGCACTTGATCCCCTTCCATCTGTTCTTTTATCCCAACTGATTCACGATTTGCTTCCCTACATCACTGTCATTGTAAATGACTCTCTCACTTCTGGATGTTTTCCTTCTATTCTCAAGACAGCTATTGTTCAACCTCTTCTAAAGAAACCCTCCCTTGATCCTGAAAACCTGAAAAACTACCGTCCTGTTTCCAATCTGTCCTTTCTTTCTAAGATTATTGAAAAGATCGCACTTCTCCAACTCCAGGAACACCTGGATTGCAACAGCCTTCTCTATCCTTTGCAATCTGCCTATCGCTCTGGTCATAGTACAGAGACTGCTCTTTTGAAGATTGTGAATGATCTGCTATCTACTCTAGACAATGGTCAGGTGTCCCTTCTCTCTCTTCTTGATCTCTCTTCTGCCTTCGACACTATTGATCACAATACTCTTCTTTCTCGAGTTCAGAATATTTTTGGTATCTCTGGCATTGCTCTGTCATGGTTTCAATCCTACCTTTCTGGTCGTGTACAAGTTGTCTCCATAAATGGTGTCTCTTCTAATCCTACCATCTTGAAGTACGGTGTTCCTCAGGGCTCTGTCTTAGGCCCTATTCTCTTTATTTTGTACACTCAGCCCATCTCTGACATTGTAGCCCATCATCACATATCCCATCACTGTTTTTCTGATGACAACCAAATCTACATGTCTGGCCATCCCTCCACTATCCCTTCTATAATTCAACGCACACAGCTCTGCATTTCTGACATAAAGTCTTGGATGACATGCAACAAACTCCAGCTGAATAATGACAAAACAGAATTTATATTTATTGCATCAAAGCGACTTCTGTCTACTGTGCCTATCCCTGTTTCTATCCAGCTTGAAGACTCGGTAATCCACACTTCCACATCCGTGCGTAATCTTGGAGTTGTACTGGACCAAACTCTTTCCTTCCACAGCCAGGTATCCTCTGTCTGTCGTGCTTGTTACTTAGAACTTCGACGGATCAGTTCTGTGCGTCATCTTCTATCTGAAGAAAGCACTATAACTCTCATTTCTGCACTCATTCTTTCCAGACTCGACTACTGTAACTCGCTTCTTGCTGGCTGCCCCCAAACACTCTTATCCAAATTGCAAAAAGTTCAAAATAACGCTGCTCGCCTCGTACGGAAATGCCCAAGGTCAACTCATGTTTCCCCTCTGCTTCGAACTCTACACTGGCTTCCTGTTCGAAAGCGTATTGACTATAAACTTTCCCTCCTATGCCATAAGTCTCTGGCTGGTCTAGCTCCCCCCTATCTTTCTGATCTCCTGACTGTTTACATTCCCTCCAGAGAGCTACGCTCTTCTACTGATGCCCACCTACTTAGAATCCCACGCTTCCGCAACAAAACTCTTGGTGAACGTGCTTTTTCTGTTTGGAACAAACTTCCCTTTCCTCTCCGCTCTACCTGTGCCCTTTCTTCGTTTAAGTCCAGTCTAAAAACCACTCTTTTTAAATCCTAGCCTGTAGTTCTGTACTCTTACTTCTGCTGCCACCTTGAAATCTGTGCCCGCGCGCGTGTGTGTGTGTGTGCGGGTGTGTGTGTGTGTGTGTGTGAGTGTGTGTGTGTGCGGGTGTGTGTGTGTGTGTGTGTGTGTGTGTGTGTGCGGGTGTGTGTGTGTGTGTGTGTGTGTGTGTGTGTGTGTGTGTGTGTGTGTGTGTGCGTGTGCGTGTGTTGTGTGCGTGTGTGTGTGTGTTTACTGTAAGCGCTTAGGGCTTTTTTTAGATTAAGCGCCATAAATGTTCACTATTATTATTATTATTA